>JAECUM010046478.1:0-24233 GCA_016617855.1 Megalonaias nervosa | reverse complement strand
TTTTTTTAAATATTCATTACCCTGGAAATGTATTGATACATCTTTTAGATGCTTATATTAGATAATTCGATACGCATATAATTATTTTTTTCTTAATAGTACCGTCGACCGTTCTAACTGTGCTCGTCCTTAGTTCGTGAGCCATGTTTCTCACGACTTCACGCGCTTGTTTTGAGATTCTGATGACATTAACTGGGTCAATATATTTTGTCGAAAGCGACAGTAAGTACTGATTAAAAAATATTCGACGAAATAAGATTTAAATTATGTACTACAATTCAAATGAAAGATAGCACCATAGAAATGTCCGGTTTAAATAATGCCATTTTTACCTTTCGTTTGTGGCCCTGAAGTGAGTGTTAGCTGCTCAAGTCAGGACCGCTGTTCACATGTTCGTTTGCCGGAACTTTTTATTAGCGGGAAACCCAAGACATATTTTTTTCACGGCAAAGGCAACACAAAAGCTTGGTTACCGTAACATGCACTTCTTATACCATGTTATTGCAGTTCATATGCGCTCAAAAGAAATGAAATACATTATAGATGCAAATATTTAATAATGCAGGACATCATAAACAATCAAATTATACATATTGGCCTAATTATCGCATTCCAATCTTACATCACATGGCATTCATTTCAGGGGGCACGAACAATGAACGTACTTCCGGAAATAGACAAATCTTGACACATTTGTAAAAGCGGTAGCTGGCAAAGAATTTGGGGAGTTTATAAACAGTTTCCTACTTTGAATAAACTAAGCAGATATAGCTGAATACTTTCTATGGCTAGTTTATTAGTTTCACTTAATATTGAAAATATAAGCTTTACAAATCATGTTAAGGGCACGAACCATTGCAGGTCGAGGATATAAAAAACATTTTGCAGGAGATATAATAGATAGTAATGCATACATTAAACAGCGAAATGGAGATGAGATGAAACAGGACTAATAATAATAATAATAATAATAATAATATGTTATATTAATTCCTGTAGGAGTCACCATTTTATTACGTGCAATGGGTGTTATGATTTCACTAGATTTCTAACCAAGACTGATTTTGTAGAATTTAGTAATTTAATAAATTTCAGTATACTCGGATCTTTCCAAAACTAAGAGTTTATATACGGTTATCTTTACGGCCAGGAAAAACAACAAACATTGGCATGCTAATATAATGTGATATTAATCCTCAGCACCTTGCAAAAAATCCAAATCATTTCATTTAGCGGCGGTATCTTCCATCTTCCTGAGACAATATGCGAAGTACGAGGTGAGATCCTTAACTTTGAAAGAGATTTCCTTAAATTTGTCACAGTTCCTTTATCCAAATACGGATTATAATAAAATGTTTTATAACAGATTTCTATATAATCTAGCTCTTGCATATTCTCTGATTCTAGATTGCCAATTTGAATAAACTGGCCGCCTAGACGTTGTTTCACCTAAGACAAGAAAACCTTTATCTTCCCAACAGCTTGATTATATACACCTCCCCCAAATCAAGACTATTCAATAAATCCCGGATTAAGGATGCCGAAATTTTTTATTTTAATTTATGCTTTTTATGTCTGTAACCATTAGATTATATACGAGAGATATATATTTTCTATTATCTGAGGAGATAAAGTTAGATGCAAAATCTCGCAATGATTTGATAATATTGCAATCTATCATGGCATTGATTTCATATTTTAATTTTTTTTATTGGTTTGTTTCATTCCATTTACCCAATTATATTTCAGTTTCTGTAGAAAATGGGTTGCTAAATATTATTATCATCCATAAATCCCAATCATTTTCCAGCTGATTTTATTTTCATTTTTAGCTACTTAAATAAGCGAAATATGGCATTTGGAGGTGAAGCGTTTGATGTTAAAGATTCGAAAACTCTTGCATACGAAATATTCTCTGGAACACACTGTTGTATAACGAAAACCATCAAAGGTATCCCAGGAAAGAAAGATGCAAGCAATAGACAGTAATGAGACCTTTGACAAACAGATGAGAGAAGCTGCGACTAGAATTGTCGAATACGACATACAATAGCAAAGTGGAGACTTTACGTATTTAGTTAAAAGATTATTTATTATACAAGATGAAAACGTATGTATATGTAAATACTTCAAAAGTTGTCAATTCGAAAACAGAATGTGTAAAATCTGATGCTGAAACTATGACAAACAGATTGATCCAAATAAAAACCTGTACGGCAGGAACAGTTGTAAAGTTTTGAAAGTAAAACACGTAATTAATCAGACATTTAACATTGGATCTGCCAAACTGTCCTGATGTAGACTGGGCTATTAAAAAACAGCCTCGTATACGATTTATGGGGAACCATGATGACAACACAAACGAAATCGATACTGTAAACATCCAATCAGAGCAACGTTTACATAGATTAATAACGAAAGTATTGGGTCTACCAAATTGTCTGGAAACGGCTCTAAAAACACGTTTCATATGCGTATGTATCTTAGGGATAACATTAGAGGGAAGCACAATGCTGTTTAATTGAATGTATCTTGCTCATAAAACAAAATTTATTCTTCAATTCGCACCTTGTATAGTGCACATCTGTTGGAAAGAGATAACACCCTTTTTGAACGCCTGCAATAAGTCGTAGTTATGATGGTGTGCGTCCATCCATTTGAATGTCTTTTACCACTTTTATCTCAACACAAGAATTCGAAGTTTCCACAATCAACAGTTATCAGACTTTGAGGATGTCTCACACTTGGGTGGATTAAGGCTTAATCCCATCAACTTCGGAGGCAATGGTCAAAGGTTATTGTGAATAAATGAAGAAAAATGGGTTCAGTACAAGCACTTGAGTACTCCAATATCCCATTATTATTAACCATTGTGGATGGCTTGAATGGGGTCTAAGGAACAATTTTATTGACTTCAGGGGTGAAATAGTAAATGGTCAAATCCTCAAACTATTTGAGGATGAGATTTCCAGAGCGGCGATGTTGTGCTGTAACCATTCCAACCGGATGAACACAAAAACCACAGAATGCACTGTCTCACTTACTCCACAAACAAATTAGCACACATAAAAATTATACTAAAATGCTTTATTCGCTCATCATAATTAAAAAATGTACCATGCTAATCTTGAAAGCACCCACAGAGGCTGCGAAAATAAGAGCAATGCTTTCATTGACTCTAATTGGTAGAGGTGGCATAGAAAGCATGATGGTGACGGGAGGTAGTACCAACGCATGTTGAGGATGATAATGTGGTTGTGGTGACTAATGGTGTTTTCGATGACAATATGATCTCCACAACTATTACAAGACACATTTTGACTAGACTTAGTATTGACATGAATAGTAAGTATTAATAATACTTACATCCACAAACAGTTTAAAATTAAGCTTTCGGTACAGTTCAGAAAATCTGGTACTAGTATTAAGACCAATCAGAAACAAACCGTCATTGTAGTGAATCATTTTTATATACTTGGTGAAAAAATGAACGAAGTCACATAATCATGACATACATGGAACTCTTTATTCACGAAGCTGTACTATACCTAGATGAAATAATATATTATCTTAATAAATTATGTAAACCTGAGGTTGAGTCCAAGTTTAAGTTTGTGGTGAAAGACATTTAACAGTGTGATGTTATTATTCCAACAGTAAGATGCAAGCAGAACTTTTCTGTCGGGCGAGCTGAGTATGTGATTAGCTAAACGTTTTGCAGCGTATCCCTATAGTTAACTGGAGACAAATCGACAAATTAGAAACAACGGATCAAGTTCGTCTTAGAGTTATACCGGAAGCACGTTGATCACAAACGAAGAAATAAAATGAATATACAAATAATTGGTGTAAACGTTGTAGTCGATGCAAAGTGGTGACCGAAATGGATAGGTAAGGTATAGTCTTACATCTACGACAAGTGATAATTTCTCACTTATTTGTTTTCTTTTAGAATAAAATAATATTTCTGGTTCCCCTTCGATCATGCCATCTTGTATCTAAACTATTTCTATAACGTACTGATCTCGACCGAAAGCACCATTGACAAATTTAACTGGAATGTAAACAAAAAATTTACATTAAGACATTGCTATAAATATTTATTAAGTACAAAACGAAATAAAAGTGACATTACTGCCAATCTGAGTTAAATTTAAAGCAGCAAAATATCTTTCATACACGATCTTGCTTGTAATTCAAAGATAAATGACAAGTCTTTCATGCCAAGGAGTGATGACGTAAATAAAATAGAAGAATACCATATTAGAATGTAGTTCTAATCATATGAAAGTCTCCTAACTTTGCTTTGCATTACAATATCCGCTCTCTTTGATTGCTTGCGCGCATCTGTCCCAGAACATATCTAGCACCTGCTCATTTCCGTCCAATCTACTAATATGTGGATATTCGATATATGAGTTCGACTGAAAAACATCTCTCATGTTTATAACCCTGTAGATCCGCTCTGTTAGGATATCCTCATAAAGAATGACAATGAAGGTGTGGATGGATTCCTGATACGCCATCTGGAACTCATATACGCACCACTTACTCAGCAGGAAGTTTTCGGTAAGGAGCATGACAGTCTTGCCGCTATTGTGAATAGCTTCGATTATGTTGGAGGCAATCTCTCTACCGGGTATAAAATCACGAAAAGAAACACACACACGCATCCCTCTTTTGTGCTCTAATTCCTTCAACATGAAATCTCGAACAAACTCGCGATCTTCATCTGCAAAGGAAATAAATGCATCGTAGATAAAGTCGTTGTCAGTATCAAAATTACCAATGGGGTGGTACCCTTTGGACCGATTCATGGTCATGTAATACAGGTACCTTAACTTCCATCTGTAACGATATACGATACCTACAACAACTATGACAATTGCCATAGAAATACTAATCGTTGTACCCAATATCAGACCGATTTTTGACACGCATTCCTTATTCAGAGAGTCTATATACAGGAGTAAGTCATTCTTGTATTTGGAGACCACCTTCGTGCCGTTTGCTAACGTACACGATGTCATGCCAACAACATTGGTTTTAGTATCGCAAACCCAAATCATAAAGTTAGAGGTCGAACACGTACAACTGAGCTGGTTATGGGATATGTTGACGTACACTTTCTCAGTCGTCATAGAAGCGATGTCCTCCAGTGCTATACGTACAGGATATCGCACAACCTGGAGCATATTTTGCGACAGATCGAGTATTTTCAGGTTTTTCATGTGATCTATATTCACGAGAAACGTATCTAAAAGATTATTGCTGATGTTGAGAATATATATGCTCACCAGTCCGCGAAATATATTTTCATTCAAGGAAATTATTCTGTTGTTCGAGAGATGAAGGTGCTGAAGAGTGTCCAGGTTCTGAAAGATTCGCCCGTCCTCGTCTCTGGAAATTACTATTCCCAACATATTGTTGGACACAAGCAAGGTGAGGAGACGCGGGAAATAGTGAAAAAATGTGAATGAGAGCTCCGAACAATGGTTGTTGGAAAGATCCAGGTATGTCAGGTTATCAAATCCAAGAACAGGTCCTGTCCAGTTGTACAGCATAGAATAAGAAGCGTCCAGATAATCAAGGTTATTTTTGCTAACTCCAAAAATTTAGTATAGGAAATGCTAGTTTTGAACGACTGAAGTTGGCTACTTTCAGATTTTCTGGAACTTGAATGGTAAGGTTTATCCAATTCATCATGGTCAGTCTGCTTGTGTCCTCCAAATAACTGATATATCTTTTCTTAAAATTTACTGTACTAAGTGGCGAGAAAAACTGATAGCTTGCATCTAAAGTTGTAAGGTTTTTCACAAGGCATGCGTGGAGAAGGTAGTCACCCATCAAAAAAATCTGTTTTGGGAGACATTAAGCTTAGTAATATTTACCGGCATAACTTCGAAGGCTTCACCGTCAACAATTTCTACCTTGTTTCCACTAAATTCCATTTCCGTGATGCTTGTATTCCTGAGCATTTCTATGTATTTTTGTTTAATCGTAACTCCGATGCTAAAATCAGGATAGATGTTGTTTAGCTTCAACACTCTTATGCTCGTGTTCTTCAGTCCTTGAAATCCGAGGGCAGCTCTTTCTATCCCCAGTTACTTATTGCCTGACAAGTCGAGAAGATGAAGATGTGACAAAGGAGAAAAAGCTTGTTCTTCAATATGCTCAACCCCACATTCCCGGATGATTAATTTTTTTTTATATAAGGCACATTCTTAAACATTGCAGACGAGATTGTTTTAAGTCCACAATATCCACCGTTTTCTTCTCCAGAGAAGATTATAGTAGTCAAGTTTACAAGATTGCGAAAGCCAGGACCAAACGTGCTGTTAATTAAGCCATCCATATACAGAGTTTGCAAAGATTTCACTTGTCCCATAACTTCATCGGAGTAAGAGATGTCAGTTCGCTTTGTGTCTTTGACGTTGTAGTTTATCTTTAACACTTTCAGGGACGTCAAATCGCGAACAAGCCGAACAGCTACAGATCTGTTGGATATCGCTAGTAGATTATGACTTATATCCAGGACTTCTAAATGATATAAACCGTCAAAAGCTTCCTTTTCAACTCTAAGTAGATTGGCATAGGAGATATCTAGAATTTTCAAGTTGTGCAATTCGGAGAACGGGCTATTTAACAGACCACCGATAGTGTTATATGATAAAATCAAGGAAATTGTTAGGTTTGGATATACGGTTGGTACCATGGAATAATTTAGGTCCCTGTTAGAACAGTCAACATGCCATTGATGGAAGCTGTCCAACGTACAGTTGCATAAGTCACAAGCATCCTGGTACAGTTTGACATCGGCCCTCGACAAACAGAGTATAACAATGCAGAGGATTTTGTTGTTGTTGTTGTTGTGGGGCTTAACGCCATTTTTCAGCACACGATAGGCTATACATGGCGGCCAGTATTAATGGTGGAGGAAGAAACCGGGAAATCCCCGGAAAGAACCACCGACCCACGAGAAGCTACTGGCAAGCTTTCTCACATATCCACATTTGCCGAATCCTGGACTCGAACCCACGCAGACAGAGGTGAGATGGCAGTGATCCGTAACGGAGAGCGCTTTAGACCACTCGGCCACTCGGGGCCCCCAATGCAGAGGAGATGGTACAAATCCCTGTAAACATGATAAAACAAGGCTATATTACTTGCGTTATGCTGATGTTGGGTAATAAGATGGTTGTAGTAAGAAAGCGCTTATGTATTGGTTACATATGGCTGAGAGACAGAAAGGAAGGTATGTAAAGATGGCGAGAGGAAGTGAATCACCATCGTAGTATGGATCAATGGTCCAGCAAAGTTTAGTCGGAATTTTAACTCTTTATGTGTTTTCTATCTTGTATATATATTTAAAAAAATTTCTACGTATTTTATTTGTCCGTAAACAGAATTTTAAATGGACACAATGCTTGCTTTATAAAAGTATGCCACGTAGAAAACTGAGTTCGGTAAATCTTGCAGAGAACGAAAAATGAAAATAAAGATAACTATTAACAAAAAATCCAGTCTTTTGTGGTTCATTGATAGGAAGGTCGCAATAAAGTAGACAGGTTCTTGGCAAAACTCTTTATATTGTGATTATAGAGAAACAATTTTGGGCTATAAATATCCTGGTTGTAGTCAAATCTACGACATGAGAACTCGGGTATTTGGGTGTCTTTCTGTAGGCACTTTGCGCGTGCAGCAGTGGGTAAACGAAACAACAGTGTTTTCAAATAGTCAATGCTAAAATGAAACCACCCACTGGTAACGCTGTATACGGCAACGAAATCCAAATACCTTTTCGGTTACGTATAATGCAGAAGCATTTAACCACACACAATTCCGTGACAGTGATTTAGAGGATTGGGATAAAACATTTCTAACTGATAGAATTGTATGCACCTGCACATACGTTAGTAGCTAAAACAAGTGTTCTGTGGGTAAATGCACAAAAAGTTTGTTGTGGAAAATAAGTATCTAAATGAAGTATCAATCATGAACATTTAAGCGCATATGAAAATAGGATGAAAATATTACAAATGTCATAAATCAAAGTATTAGTATTATTCAGATGTCATAAATTATTCTATCAGACTCATATCTGAGAAATCTTCACTTCACTCAACGAAATTGCATACTGTATAAAGCACTAGGTATTCAGACTGCAGCTTGCTTTAACTTTTTCCACACAGATTGCATTGTTCCTGATGGTAAGCCATTAGTTTAAAAGATTCAAGGCGTTGACTAACAACTATGCATAGTCATTCGCCAGTATTGTTATCTCATCGTGATTACATGTTTTGGGTGCACAGTCGTTCGAATTGATCACAGCAGTGACAATTTTTGTTTCGCTTCCGTTATGAACAAATACGAGATGAGAAGAAAAAAAAAAATCGAATATCCGGCCATTGAATTATTCCCTATTTTTTAAAATCGAAGTTTGCTTATGCTAAGGGTTATATATTTCACATTGAAGAAAATGACGTGTATTTTGCGGTGTTGCAATATTAATTGGTGTCAATGTAATTGTATGTTATCTTTTGGGAATGAATGAATGAATGAATGAGAGAGAGAGAGAGAGAGAGAGAGAACAGAAATGACGTTTGACAAACATTTTACGGTAAAATTGATATGCATGAGTTGGTTGATCGTTTTCAATTCATGAGATTTCCCAGATGACTAACAACACTATATAAAGGCATATAATTGTGTTGTATATGTAGATTCACAATTCTTTATTTACTACAGAATTCCACTCAAGGAAAATGTTTTAAGACATGTTGTTGTACAAAGAATTAGGAAAGGTAGTTATAGATATTCATACTGCTCCACAGAACATTTTCTTTAACACTTGTTTTGGAAAGTGTTGGAGGCATTCATATTGAAGTGTTGGAGGCATTCATAATGAAATCAATACCTTATTGACATACACCTGGTTTATTATCAATTGTTAAAAGAAAGGTATTTTAGTATACACCACACCCATCGACCCCGGATCTTCCCAAACCCCACATCCCCCAGCGATATATTTTGAAGAATTTGCTATCATATATTATTATTTGCTGCAATTCTTTTTGTACTACAGAATTCAACGCACGGATAATGTTTTAAATATGCTGGAGTACAAAGAATTAGGAAAGGTAATTAAAGATATGCATACTGCTACCACAGAACGGTTTTCAAACACATGTTTTGGAAAGAGTTGGAGGCTTTCGTATTGAAGTGTTGGAGGCTTTCATATTGAAGTATTGGAGGCATTCATAATGAAATCAATACCTTATTGACAATGACCAGGTTTATTATCAATTGTTAAAAAATAGGTATTATACCATACACCTCACCAATCGACCCCGGATCCTCCCTACCCATTTCCCCCAGTGATAAATTTTGAAGGATTTTATATCAATATTACAATTTACTGAAAATTTTAAAATGGGTTCAAGATGTAGATTAAATTGAATAAAACGTATTTTGGATTATTAATACATGAAGTCAGAAGAGATCTCTTTCTGGAAGATTTATTGGTGAAAATGTTATATATAAACACGCACATTTGTGTTTCTGCATGTAACGCTTTCCAAACAAAAGGTCGCGAGTTGCAAATTCGCGGCGGCATCCAATTTTTAAAAAATACTTTTTTTGTATTTTAATCTACAAACTTTCTTTAAAACTCCCTCATCCCGTAATTATTTACTTTTCTTTAACATTTTCAATTCCCGTCCCAGGACAGGCACTATACGTAGTATCAGAATAATATACGATATATAATTTCAAACGAGAAAGCAAGATGTCCTGGTCTAGTTGTATGTTTTCATTTTAGGAGATAGTTTGATTCATTATCCTGGAAATTTATTGATACATTTTTGAGATACTTTAAATTCGGTAATTCGATACACAAACGCATAGAATTATTTTATTTCGAGTTCGAGCGGTAGTTCATGTAATGGATATTTTTAAAATATGTTTCCGATAAACACATGTTGTAGACAGTGAGACAGTAATAGGAGACAATAAAACAATTATGGAAATTGTCATTATTAATATTGTTACGTGTAGGATCGTACAAAAGTAACAAAGAAAAGAGTGAAGCCAACAAGCTTTGTAAATTTTAACAGAATAATTTATTTCCCTAGAAAAAAGGTAAAAATGTGAAAAAGGACTTACGGTTTGTGAATATAATCCAAAAATTAATCCTGGGATCTAAAAATATAAGTCCTATCACACAAAAGTCCTAAATGAATCGAAGTTCGAATCCCGATGAAGTTCCAATATGGAAGGCGATGACGTCTTCTATAATCTGCCTTGTGTTGATGTGTCAACAGTTCCTTGTTGAATTTTATGAATCAAGAATAATATTCCGGCTTTAGAATTCCAAATAATTTCCACTGAATGTCTTTGTCCAAGAATCTTTATGAAGAAGAGCACTTATGTATGTTTTCCAGAGAATATAAATTATTAAATCCAAAAAATAGATGAATTTTAAATCAAACTGGCATCAACATTAAAAACACATCGTGTTCTAAAGGTGTAAAATACGACTGACAAAATCTCCATAAAATATCTGTTTTAATCCGCGATTTTAGATCACATGATGGCTAACGTGGTCACTTAGTTGGAACAACGCAGTAAAAAAAAATGTCGATTTGTACGTAGGCTATACGGGTTCGATTGTACGAAACAAATCTTACTATAAGATTTAAAAATAAAAAAGTTGTTTACAACACGCAAGCCAAGTATGACCTTGATTACGACCAATGGTTTTCACTCTGTGCTTACCAATCTCGAATCAAGGTCAGGAACTAGGTCAGCTAAAAATAAAATGTAGCAATCAGGTCAAAACAGAAAACTGAACTTTTCGAAAAAAGCCAAATCCAGTGAATAAAATCATCATTACAATAACATGTAATGAAATAAAAATAAAATAAAAGATAATTTAAAACTAACACACAAGTAATTAAATTACATATACGTAACAATATTGAAAACAAATTACGTCAATATGCATCAGACCGCATATTTTAGATGATATTAAAATAGGTCTAAGAGCTATATGAGATGTGTTACAAACATTGCATGAAATGTCAGGCTAAAATATTCAGTATACATGTTTGCTGATTTAAGGGGAATATTTAATTTTTGGATCACAAATTAAGAGCGTATTGCCTCAAATTCTAGCTAACAAGTTTTGGAACAAGTGACTGGTGTTACGCATCGGCTCGTTCAAAGTAACACAAAGAAAGAGTGAAGACAACAAGCTTTGTAAATTTTAACAAAAATAATTTATTTCCCTAGAAAACACGGTGAAAAGGTAAATAGGCGAAACAAGACTTACGATTTACGAAGAAGATCCAAAAATATGTTCTAATTTTGTGAAAACACATAAGTCCTGTGAATAAACAGTTCTAAATTGATACAGCCTGAATCTCAGTTCCGATCCAAGATGGCGGATGATGACGTCAGACGAAAGCTAACACAGAATGTTCAGAATTTTCACTGTAAAGCACAATTTGTATTGTTCTGTTCCGATTTAGAAATAATTTCATCAAATGTCTTTGTCCAAAGCCAGTAGTGTTGTTCTCCAGGGAAAATAATTATTTAGAAAGTAGACGAAATACAGCTACCACCACTAACAACACACATGTTGTTCCTAATACACACGAATGAACAAACACCTCTTTCCAGCACAGAAATACCTTTTCCTTAAGGTGTTAGAAACTCTCCAAGATGTTATGATGTGACTCTCAACTACAACTGACCACGACTACGACTATCACTATGACTGAGAAAACATTTCTTACAGGTAACTGAGCATTTAAAACAAGCTAATGCGTCATTACATGTACACACGCATGAAAGACACGTGTGATTTCGAAATCACTACAATGCGTAAACAAGTATTATTTTGAAATAACGTGGTCACAGCCAATCATTTACATAGCTCTTTCTCACTGTTTACTTGATACGAAAAACCGTCATGCAAAAATCGTGCTTACACGAGTCACATTTACGTTTTAAATAAATACGATGTTTCTAACATACTATTAGACCCATGCAAACATAATCATCATAATAATAATAACTACATTTAATGATGTAAAAATGAAATAATAATGAAACAAAGAATTAGAAGAATTTAAATTTTAACACACATGTAATTTAACTACAGGGTTGTAACACTGGAATCAGCTAGATCGTACTAAAAGGCCGAACGCTGACGCAACTGAAGATGTTTTACTTTCACTAATATAGTTAGGGTCACAAAACTTTTGTATAAAAGATTGCCATGGACAAGAGTACCATAATCAGTACATTATTCGGCCACCGTGCGAAGCTTTTTTGCTTAAGCAATGTTCATTTTTTCAGTCCGGTTACCTGAATCTTTAGTCTATTTTTTACCAAAAGTACTCAAGTTCTCTCGCAGAAATAGTTTACCTTCTTTTATTTCCTGTGACATTTACTATTGATCTTTTTTGAACCCCAATAAATGCTTGTCTTCCTTGTCCCAGATGTGTACCATCCACAAAGGTTTAATTAAAGTAGGTGATCAAGATATCAAGATATTGTACTGAAACCATTTTTCTGATTATAGTAGTATGACCTTGACCTTTAACATCGAAATAAATATATGTTTTCTCTAAAATGTCTCTTCTTTAAGCAGTTTGTAAAGTTAGATAATTAGATCACGATGTCTGGTATACAAAAGTCAAGTTATTGTGTATAACGTTTTCGTCCTTTAAGTCTCTATTGGCTTTGACCTTGAGATTTCAGACTGAGATCGATGTTTTTTTGATTTTTTTCTTGCACCAAATGACAATATCTTTATCCAAATATTTAAGACGGGATGGGAAAGGATGTAGTAACTCTACAAACTGCTCCAAAGGTGGCGTACTAGTGTTTCTCGATATCCCCCTGCCACCACAAGCTGAACTAATACTTTGAATATCTTATTTCATAGAATAGACAAATTTGAAACTTTATCATTCGCTCTTTAATTGCCAATAGCTCCAACCTATTATTTTCTTTAAGGTTTGCCAAAACAAATTACAAATAGAGATTCTCTAAGCTGCATTTGCAGCAGTAAAATATAAAGGCCCTTCCTTACGGAAAGCAACTGAAAGACAGTGTTCTACGAAAACCTCTAGAAGGTCACATAAAAATGAAGATACATCTGAAGCCACCAGGAGGACCTCACAGCTGACACCCGAATAAAAGGAAGCTTTGGTTTAAGACAATGTTCATAAATCAAGATCAGGTCTCCCCATGACACGTTAAATAGTTCGTCATTCATATACTTAATAGCAAAAAAATTGGAAAAATATATCCTTTTCACTCTAGACAATGACAAGTGGTTTTGATATTTTAGTGGTCACCACCCAGAAAGTTTAGAGATATCTGCAGAGACAAGACAAAAGTCGACGCAGTAAGGGAAACTAACATTTTATGGACCAGTATTTTAACCGTCTGTCCGACACTCTCCATCGTGCGTTATTGTTTCTAAACCTGAATGAATTTTTAACTTTGATGCGACAACTTGGATCAAAAAGGAGGGCAGTTGCCAGAAGGTGTTAAATGTGAAAATTCCTACCAGCAAGCTGTCACAAGAACTAATTATATTACTGCACATTTGTGAATATCAGGTGATAAGTCAGTGCTTCCAACATTTTTATTATTGAATCCTCTCTTCCACGTAGAGCTTACAAAGATGATGTCCCTGGAATTTAACAGTATGGTTCACATCGAAGTGTGTACATGGACACAGATTTACTTAAACTTTGGTTTGAAAAGAGTTTAATTATTAATTGTAGAAGATCCATTCCAGTCCTTTTAATAACCAACAATCATGACAGCCATATCAGCCTGGATGTTATTGAACTTGCAAGAGTCAATATAATCGAGCTCCTTGGACTACCACCCTGAACTACAAATGATTTGGAGTCATTACGACGTTTCCATTTTTGGACATTAATGGCTGTACTTTTAAATATTGCATTGAATCTTGACTATATCAATAAATCTGATATTAAAAATAACTATACAATTTACCGTAGTTTTCTTATATGCCATAGACATTCACCAGCACACGTGAAAGATACATTCAGAAAGACTGGCATCATTCACGTCAATCCTGGTGTTATTGTCAAATCTCGACTAGTGAAGATCAATCTTTTGACAGAATCAGCAGAAGATTCGCAATATAGAAACATAAGGCTATCACATCATGTATCTGTTGCCATTACAAGCGTGTAAACTGTGTGGGTGATATCTAAGAATATATTCCAGTGGAGCTTGAAAGGCTAATAACCACAACAATTAGCAGATATTTTCTGTTCTGTTCTGTTCTAGAGAAGCCACTAACTGCAATAGGAAAAATATTGCTGATTCTAGAGTTATAATAAGTGATAAAATGTTGAATGAAATTAGGACAAACGTGGAACTTGAGAGGAAGAAGACGTGGAGAGGAGAAAAGAAGGCAGGAGAAAAAGAGAAGTTGAGGAGGAGATAAAAAAGAAAGGGCGATCGAATGGAAGAAAGGAGGAAACACCCAACATACATAGGCTACCGGCAATATACCCGTGTGGTATTTGTGGTTGTGCTGAACCACACCCAAAAGATCCAAATTCTAATGACAATACAAGCACGATCGTAAACTGGATTTCATGTGATGTTAGTGAAGACTGGTTCCAACAGCATGGCTCTCACGTCTAGCCAGAAAAAGCTGATGATGATGGTTTTACATTTCTTTACTTTTCCTACCAGGAATAATTCTTACGCTTTGGACTTGTTAAATTTGTAAATTGTATTTTTCTTTTTTATGTGACTGGAAAACAGAAATAATGAAGTCTTATGTGTTCTTTTAATACAGAGGATTTTCGAATATTTAACTACAATTTTAGAATTACATATTTATTGAAATATACGAAGCAGTTTTCGTAGATTAGATCCTATCTGTGGCAGGTACTTGTTCCTCATTATCATTTCCATTCAACGTTTCATTCAGTTCTTCAAGTACTTGTTTTCTTTGAATTCGTGTAACTAAAGTGTCATTTATGATCGCCTGAATTATAAATCTATTCTTCACCAACCTGTCTCTCCGTCACCTGTGATGCTATTTTAGTACAGCTGCGTTGTTGAGTAAAAACAGTGAAGAAAAGCGCTAAACAATGACATTTTAGTTACAGATACGTTAAAAAATCAATATTGATAACAGGAGAATTTTTATGTGTGAACTGAATTGATCGTAATTCTAATTAATCACGTTTTACGAATCCAATCAAAAGCAAAGTGACAATCGAACATGCAATGAAATCTTTGAAGGAGGGAAAGACACCTCGTAAAGAGGTCCGCTTGTTTTGACGGAACCGAAACATCAGAAACAATTTCGTTAAAGGATATATTTTCCTATTACAATTTGTCATTTCAATGGTCTGTGTAATTTCAGAGTAAACTCAGAAGCCTCCGGAAAAATTGCGACAACTGGTCGCCGGCCAGTAGAAAGAGTTAGAGGGTTAATTTTTCATTAGTTTTACAAGTTAAGGTGCCAAACTTTGCGATGGATAGAAGCGTTAAAAATAAAAATAAAATTGAAAATGTCAGCTTTTTCTAACTTATTTAATCTAGTATTTCCGTTCCAGAGCTCTAGGTACAACGACCCAATGATACGATAAAGGATTGACATTTGTATTTCAGAAAAGAATATGCTTTTCAGTGGAATCCTTATTTTCATATGTAGGACCAATATTTCTTCAGCATTCAGTATTTAATCTATAGGTGAGAGTATCCAAATCTTTTGGGTCAGTTGACTAATGTCTTAATTTACATCAAGCAAGGCAGCCATTGATGCAAAAGATATTGAAAGATAATATAGTTTGCAAGATACGTAAAAGATTTGAAGCTACATTATGTTCCCTTCATGACATTTAACTTCTATATTGCTGTCGATGAAGAGGGATTTTACATCTGCTGAGGTTATGTTAGCATCAAAAGTGTTTGTCTAGTTTCCTTGGGTCTCGCGCGGCGAAATCAAGAGGGAGAGTGGACCTCGAAACTATTGAGATTTCCACAAGAACGTGATTTTGAATTATTTACTGGGAGTGGAAAAGTAAATGCACATTAATGCAAATGCCTTTCACGCCAAGTCATCCCAGGTGCAATAGACTAGTCAAGAAGTTCAATGGATCTTTAACAAATGCTGAAGATGTGTGCAGTAAGACTAGAAGAGGTACAGTAAGTTTGGGCTACAAGCTCTCAAAACTTAAAAAAATCCCCACAGATTCCCTAGAAAACGTTGCACATTATACACTGATAGCGGCAAAACGAATATTTAAATAAGATCGTATGAAGAAAGCTTGCGGGGGGGGGGAGACTGATATCTTAATATTCTCCGATTATCTGAGAATCATTAAATAATTTAGTCAATGCAACAAATCATTGGTATTAACGAAAATGATGAGAAATATGACAAATATACTTAAGAGTCATTCTCTATAGATATGAAAGATTTTGAAAAAGGTACAATGATATATTATCTTTTGTTTGATCACCGCTTGAATGATTGCAAATCCTTTTGTAGCTATTGTCTTCATGAAAGTAGGGCAACACTCATAGTGTGACAAGCACATCGACTTTTTCAACACAAACTGGACGATTAGTCCCGCTTTTACAGAGCAGCATGTCCTCTAATCTCCCTAGATAACATTTAATGATTATACTACAACTACTAATGGTAGCGAGAGACTGATGTAATAGATTCCTTTCCAAGAAAATGCACAATTTTACTACACTTTTCTTTAATTTCTATATTTTTTTTTTGTTTACAAAATAAGGAAACATTTCGTGAAAACATGTTATTTCGCTTTGTGCACATTTAACAGTAGACCGTGTATAATCCAAGTCCCGTTATTAATCTGAAATGAACATTAAATCTGTAGATAATCCTGGCAGAGTTTGAATAAAACCCAGTAGTCTAATACCGTAGTTGACAGGAGTGGAACTAACGCACTTACACTAAAGGAACCGAGCCTGTCCATGGTCGCGCGAACTTTTTAAAGTACAACGAGTAGTCAGTATGGTAATGCAAACTAAGTATAAGTTATATATATATGCTGGTATATATATATGTTATATAGTAGAGCATATAGAGTATAAGTATATATATATATATATATATATATATATATATAAGGTTCCTATACTATCGCGGTATTCGATGTTTTCGGGGTTTTTATGCATAGCGCCACCCATTGTGCACTTAAATACATTACATGACCATACGTTACTAGTTCTGCATCACCAGTTCATTTCGAGACTATTTCAGGGTTGCTGACGTGTACACAATTATAAGTGAGGTATCGTCTTACATCTACAACATGTAATAATTTGTCACTTATTTCTTTTTTGTTTTAGAATAAAATAATATGGCTTTTTTCCATTCGATCATACCATTTTGTGTCTACACAGTTTTCATAACATACTGATCTTCGTCGACCGAAAGTATCATTGATAAGTTTAACTAAAATGTAAACAAAAACTTCACATTAGGACAATAACCAAATATTTATTCAGTGCAAAACGAAATTAAAGCATTACCATATTATGGACAAACCTATGAAAAATCGATCTTGTGTACCGAAAAACAAGGAATGATGACGCAAATAAATGAAAAGAATAACATATTAAAATATAACTCTAATCACAGTGGAACATATTTCATTATTCATGTCAATACTGGTTTTTCATTCAAAGATTATCATTCAGATAATAACAAATGTTTAAAACAAAAATACATATTACGAAACACTAAAGTATGCCAATTTTAAATGAAATCAAAGAAAAAATGAAATTGATCCTAAATATTGACTATTTTTGTTCAATAAAGATTGTCCTGACTAAACACACACATCAAATAATTCAGGAAAAAAAACCCAATTATTAATGACAGGGGTAGAGATTACATGTCACCGGTCAATCAATTAATATACAGGTATATACATAAACCTACATCAATACACCATAGTAAAATTTTAGTGTACGTAATGTCAGGATATTATTAAATAATTTAATTTTAAATTCCAAAGACTATACATAACTAATAATTGATATTTAACTTCTATTAGGAGTTTATGAGCACTATACAGTTATGATCTTTCAATAACTTTATCTTAGCGACCGCTGAAGAGCAAACACGTGTTTCTTCTCTCTCTTCTATCCTACTGATAGTCTTTGCCCAGAACGTTTTCTAGATACCTGTGTTGGGTTAATTCCAAACATTCATCTAAATATATTAATGAAAAATAAATTGTGAAAAGCGAGAAGACAACAATACATTCAAGGAATGCTTATTATGTAGCACCATAAAAGGACAAATTAATACAATCTCTTCATTGAAATCTTTGAGCCTGATTCAAACTTAATGTTTTCAAAGCTGAGTTATTACAAGATTTTGTTTATCATACAGTGTTTTGCTACATCAAATAGCTCTAAATACTCGAGCCAAAGTGTACGCCACGAGATATATGAAAGTCTTCTAAATTTTGCTATTTATTACAATATCCGCTCTCTTTGATTGCTTGAGTACATCTGTCCCAGAACATATCTAGTGCCTGCTCATTTCCGTCCAATCTGTTAATATGTGGATATTCGATATATGAGTTCGACTGAAAAACATCTCTCATGTTTATAACCCTGTAGATCCGCTCTGTTGGGATATCCTCATAGAGAATAACGATGAAGGTGTCTCGGCCACTATGTATGGCTTCTTGATACGCCATCTGGAACTCGTACAGACACCACGTACTCAGCAGGAAGTTTTCGGTAAGGAGCATGACAGTCTTTCGGCTATTGTGAATAGCTTCGATTATGTTGGAGGCAATCTCTCTACCGGGTATAAAATCACGAAAAGAAACACACACACGCATCCCTCTTTTGTGCTCTAATTCCTTCAACATGACTTCTCTAACAAACTCGCGATCTTCATCTGCAAAGGAAATAAATGCATCGTAGATAAAGTCGTTGTCAGTATCAAAATTACCGATGGGGTGATACCCTTTGGACCTATTCATGGTCATGTAATACAGGTACCTTAACTTCCATCTGTAACGATATACGATACCTACAACAACTATGACAATTGCCATAGAAATACCAATCGTTGTACCCAATATCAGACCGATTTTTGACACGCATTCCTTATTCAGAGAGTCTATATACAGGAGTAAGTCATTCGTGTAATTGGAGACCACCTTCGTGCCGTTTGCTAACATACAGGATGTCATGCCAACAACTTTGGTTTTAGTATCGCGAACCCAAATCATAAAGTTAGATGTCGAACACGTACAACTGAGCTGGTTGTGGGATATGTTGACGTACACTTTCTCAGTCGTGACAGAAGCGATGTCCTCCAGTGCTATACGTACAGGATATCGCACAACCTGGAGCATGTTTTGCGACAGATCGAGTACTTTCAAGAGTTTCATGTGACCTATATTCACGAGAAACGTATCTAAAAGATTATTGCTGATGTTGAGGATATTTAAGCTCACCAGTCCGCGAAATATATTTTTATCCAAGGCAGTTATTCTGTTGCTGGAGAGATCAAGGTGCTGAAGAGTTTTTAGGTTCTGAAAGATTCGCCCGTCCTCGTCTCTGGAAATTACTATTCCCAGCAAGTTGTTGGACACAAGCAAGGTGACAAGACGTGGGAAATAGTGAAAGAATGTGAATGAGAGCTCCGAACAATGGTTGTTGGAAAGATCCAGGTATGTCAGGCTATCAAAGCCGAGGACAGGTCCTGTCCAGTTGTACAGCATACAATAAGAAGCGTCCAGATAATCAAGGTTATTTTTGGCGACTCCAAACTTTAGTACAGGAAATGCTAATTTTGAACGACTGAAGTTGGCTACTTTCAGATTTTCTGGAATCTGAATGGTGAGGTTTGTCCATCTCATCTTGGTCAGTCTGGCTGTGTCTTGAAGAGAACTCTTATTTCTGTTTTTAAGGTTCACTATGCTATGTGACGGAAATAACTGATAGCTTGCATCTAAAGTGGTAAGGTTTTTCAAAAGGCATGCGTGGAAAAGGTAGTCACCCATCACAAATTTGTTATTGAAGACGTTAAGCTTAGTAAGATTTATCGGCATAACTTCGAAAGTTTCACCGTCAATGATTTCTACTTTGTTTCTACTAAATTCAATTTCGGTGATGCTTGTATTCCTGAGCATTTTCATGTGCTCTGGTCTAATCCTAACTCCGATGCTAAAATCAGGATAGATATTATTTAGCTTCAACACTCTTATGCTCGTGTTCTTCAGTCCTTGAAATCCGAGGGCAGCTCTTTCTATCCCCAGTTTCTTATTGCCGGACAAGTCGAGAAGATGAAGATGTGACAAAGGAGAAAAAGCTTGTTCTTCAATATGCTCAACCCCACATTCCCGGATGATTAATTCTTTTATATAAGGCACATTCTTAAACATTGCAGACGAGATTGTTTTAAGTCCACAGTATCCACCGTTTTCTTCTCCAGAGAAGATTATAGTAGTCAAGTTCACAAGATTGCGAAAGCCAGGACCAAACGTGCTGTTAATTAAGCCATCCATATACAGAGTTTGCAAAGATTTCACTTGTCCCATAACTTCATCGGGGTAAGAGATGTCAGTTCGCTTTGTGTCTTTGACGTTGTGGTCTATTTTTAACACTTTCAGGGACGTCAAATCGCGGACAAGTCGGACAGGCACTGATCTGTTGGATATCATTAGTAGATTATGACTTATATCCAGGACTTCTAAACGATATAAACCGTCAAAAGCTTCCTTTTCAACGTTAATTAGACTGGCATGGGATATATCTAGAATTTTCAAGTTGTGCAATTCGGAGAACGATTTATTTAACAGACGACCGATAGTGTTATATGATAAAATCAAGGAAATTGTTAGGTTTGGATATACGGTTGGTACCATGGAATAATTTAGGTTCCTGTTAGAACAGTCAACATGCCATTGATGGAAGCTGTCCAACGTACAGCTGCATAAGTCACAAGCATCCTGGTACATTTTGACATCGGCCCTCGACAAACAGAGTATCACAATGCAGAGGATATGGTGCAGATCCCTGTAAATATGATAAATCAGGGCTATATTACTTTGCGTTATCCTGATGTTGGTAATGAGATGGTTGTAGTAAGAAAGCGCTTATGTATTGGTTACATATGGCTGAGAGAAAGAAAGGAAGGTATGTAAGGATGGCGAGAGAAGGTGAATCTCCATCGTGGTATGGTTCAATGGTAAAGACGGAGTCCAGCAAAGTTTAGTCGGAATTTTAACTCTTTAGGTGTTTTATATCTTGTACACACATTTTAAAAATTTATATATATTTTGTCTCTACGTAAATAGAATCTGAAATGGACACAACATTTGCCTCACAAAATTAAGCCACATAGAAAGCTGAGTTAGGTATATTTTGCAGAGGACGAAGAATGAAAATAAAGATAAATATTACAATAAACCCAGTCTTTTGTGGTTCATTGATAGGAAGGTCGCAATAAAGTAGACAGGCTCTTGGCAAAACTGTTTGTATTGTTATTATAGAAAGACAATTTTGGGGTATAAATACCCTGGTTGTAGACAAATATACGACCGAAGAATTCGGGTATTTGGGTTTCTTAATGCAGGCAGTTTGCTCATGCAGCAGTGGGTAAACCAAACAACAGTATTTTTTGTAAAGAATCAAAGTTAACTGGTGGCGCTTTATGCGGCAATGAAACTGAAATACATTTTCGTTTATATATAATGCAGAAGCATTTTACTACACGCAATTCCGTGACAGTGTTAGAGAGGGGTTGGATAAAATCATTGTGACAGATAGAAGTGTATATAACTGTATATGCTTTAGTAACTAAAACAGTGTTCTGCGGGTAAATGTGCAAAAAACTTTGTTGTGGACAATAAGTCTCTGAATGAAATATCAATCATGAATATCTTAACGCATATGAAAATAAGATGAAAATATTACAAATGTCATAAATCAAAATATTAGTATTATTCAGATGTCATAAATTATTCTATCAGACTCACATTTGAGAAATCCTCGTTTCACTCAACGAAATTGCATACTGTATAAAGTACTTGATATTCAGACTGCGGCTTGCTTTAACATTTCCCGTTGATTGTATAGTTCCTGATGGTAAGTCGTTAGTTTAAAAGATTCAAGGTGTTGTCGTGCTCATGAAGTGACTAATAACTATGCATAGTCACTCTCCAGTATTGTTCTCCCATCTTGATTACATCTTTTGCGTGCACGGTCGTTCCAATTGATCACAACATCCGGCCATTAATGTATTCAATAATTGTTTTAAAATAGGATCTTGCTTTTGCTAAGGGTTACATTTTTCACATTGTTCAAAATGACTTTGAAAGAATGAATGAATGAATGAATTAGACAGAGAGAGAACAATAGTTATGTTTGACATACATGTTGCGGTAAAATTGATATGCATGAGTTGGTTGATCATTTATTATCCATGCGATTTACCAGATGACTCACAAGATCATATAAAGGCATACATTTGTGTTGTATATGCAGCTACATAATTCTTTATTTACTACAGAATTCAACGCACGGAAAAGAAAAGAAAAGAAAAGAAACGGCTATATGTAAACCAAGACCATAATTCAATTCTTAGCTTTATCTAAGTTTTTATAACTATTTCAAGTTTTGCCTGATCATCCACACTTTCTTCTTAAAACGTTTTGAAAAATGCGGGGAGAGAAGTAGATTTATTTGGAATTCAGGACCCTATCATTTTAAAAGACAATCGATTTCTCAAAAATTATAAGCAAGTGGACCTGAAGATAAAAATGAATTATTAAGATATTAAATCTATCATGGTTCAGAAAAGCCAACAAATGAACGTATGTCGATAATGTCTGCTGATTTAAGGAGAATATTTAATTTTTGGATCACAAATTAATAAGGTACTGCTTCAAATTCTAGCTACAAGTTTTGGAACAATATACTAGAATCAGCTAGATCGTACTAAAAAACCGAACGTTGACGCAACTGAAGATGTTTTACTTTTACTAATATAGTTAGGGTAACAAAAGTTTTGTATAAAAGATTGTCATCAACAAAAGTACTACCACAATCAGTACATTATTCGGCCACCATGCGAAGTTTTATTGCTTAAGTAATGTTCATTCTTTCAGGTCGGTTATCTTGATCATTGGTCTATTATTGACCTAACAACTCAAGTGGTTTCGCGAAAATAATTTTTCTTCTGTCACGTCCTGTGACATTTACTATTGATCTCTTGCACCCTAAGTAAATACGTGTCTTCCTTGTCTCAGATGCGCAGCATCGATAAAGGTTTCATTGAAGTAGGTGATCAGGACATTAAGATATTGTGCTGAAACCATTTTTTTTTTCTGATTAGAGTTACAGTGACAT
This sequence comes from Megalonaias nervosa, assembly GCA_016617855.1. Classification (NCBI taxonomy): domain Eukaryota; kingdom Metazoa; phylum Mollusca; class Bivalvia; order Unionida; family Unionidae; genus Megalonaias; species Megalonaias nervosa. The sequence goes on along the minus strand of JAECUM010046478.1, from coordinate 797 downwards.
TGACATTTAACATCGAAAGAAATAGGTGTCTTCTCAAAAACGTCTCGAAGCAGTTTGTAAAGTTAGGTAATTAGATCACGATATCTGGTATACAAAGAGTCAAGTTATTGTGTATAACGTTTTGTTCTTTCAGTTTCTATGACCTTCACCTTGACACTTCAGCCCCAAATCGATGGGTTTCTTTCTTGCACCAAATGCCAACGGTAAAAAGAGGATAATACGAGTCATTGTGCAGAAACTAAATTTGTTAACAGATTGACGGACAATGTGATAAAATACAAATCTGTCCGCCTTATGATCCAAACGTATCCATAACAATATCGGTATAGATGCATGTGATGATTCCTTTTATTCTTATGACAATATTTCAATACGTACTGATTGAAAGGAAGCAAAGTGCGTGCCAGCGTCAACGAAAATTGACCAAAACTGAAAACAGTTAATTGGAAGTGATAATGCAACAATTCAACAATATAACAAATATGTAGTAAGATATAAAGTCGATGTATAATATATTGTGGTGATTAAGAAAACAATGCAGAATTATTTATGACATTAATGGTCAAGAAAACAATGAGTCTGCAATAGGAATGAATATAGAGTTTGAAATATAGATCCAGATAAAATGATTTATTTTTCTTCACTTGCTCAGATTGACGATACAAAATTCAAGGACTTTCATTTTGAAATACTGGTTAAAATTTTGTGTGACTTTTTATACGAAGTCAGAACAGTAGACAGTGATAAATACAGTTTCTTTTGAATTACAGAAGAAGTAAATTCTATTATTGTTTTTT
>JAECUM010046476.1:0-35062 GCA_016617855.1 Megalonaias nervosa | reverse complement strand
ATAAGCCGATGTAATGCTTATTTATCAGATGGAACCAAACTAGGTACGATTGTGAACTATATTGATGGCGACTCACCGCAATTTACTCATTTAAGATCTTCGATGCTAGCCTATGTTTCGATAAATCTATTGTCGATGATAAATAGATTTCCTCGTTACGCTGTCAGGGTTGCTACGGATTCATTTTATATACATAAAAAATATAAGGATTTGTTAAAACCGCTACTCGGTAATGGTGAATGGGGAACATGGAGGATAAAGCAAGAAAATATACTTAGTTATTCTGAATCTGCCGACGTTGAAATTAAGGAAATATATTACAAAAATAATAATCAAGTATCAAAGTCATCTGCACCATCTGTATACGATCCTGTGGCTAGACATAAGACTGTTTATCTTAACGGATGCGGTCGTTCAGGCAAAGCAACTCGTGCGATTAATTTATTCATGAATAATAATTCAGATATAATTGTTTTGACACCTACACATAAATTAGCCAGGGAAATAAAAGAACGAGGAGTAAAATCATGTACATATCATAGTTTCTTTAGATGATGCGGAGACTCATGGACTCCTGAACGAATGGGTGAGAAATATATACCTAAGTATATTATATGGGACGAGGTAGACACGGTGTCGTTAGAAATATTAAAAATATTCCTTGAATGGTTATTGACAAAGAATACTGCTGTGATTATGTGTGGCGATCATGGTCAACCACCACCCTTTGTTGGACAGTCTCCACATGAATGGCTGAAGAATAACGTAGATTATTATGAAGAAATAAATGATGACTATAGAGCTATTGATGAACCGCTGAAAGAACTTAAAAGATTAATCAGACTACAACCAGATAAAATACAATGTGAGATAATGCGTAAAGTAATTCCAGAGACTAATATGAATGATTTTCTGAGTTTATGGAAACCTGTTGATTTGATAGTCGCAAGTAGAAAGATAGTTCGTGATGAACTACAGGAGAAATTATTTCTGTTACATAAAGAAAAGTTTTCAGATCTACCTGTACCTTTGTGTTATCGCCCAGCAGATACTCGACGACAGAATATTGAAGTTGAAATTCCTGGTGCCTTGGTTCCACCAAGGATACAAAATCTTGTACTGAATGATATTGTTTTGTTTGCTGTTGATGTTGTTGAGAGTGCATTGAGCATGGATAAATCAACTTGGACGTTAGGATACGCTATAACGATCCATTCTTCACAAGGATTAACTATCTCTGATACAAATATCTGGATTGTAGATGATCGGATCGAATGGTCGAATATAGTCTATCTCGCAGTATTTCGTGTCAGAAGAATATCTCAACTGCATAGGGTTATTATAAATTTTACAGAAAATAATGATCAAACTGTTAATAATGACATAATAAGAAAAAAACTATCTGGTTATAAACAATGTGAAAAAAAAAATAATCGTGATTTTGATATCGATATTGAATTTATTATAACACTAAAACAACGACAGAATAATCATTGTGCAAACTGTAACTGTAATATGTCATGGCAATATTCGAATAATAATCCAAGACAATTTACCGTAGACAGAATTAATAGTGATCTTGGTCATATACGTGATAATGTGATGCTAACCTGTCTTGAATGCAATCGACGTAGAGGTTCTGGTTATGTAATTGTCTGTGGTGGTAATTGTGTATCCGCAGGAATTACTTGTAATTGTTCACGCACAAATCCACGTTGAAGAGCTGTAGAATCTAATCTGTAGATTGGAGGTCTACCAATGGATCTAACCACGCTAGAAATTGTATGTGTAGTCACACTCCAGACAGGATCAGTTGCTCTTTTTTTGCCACCTTCAAGTTCACCAGGTTCATATAAATATCTTACAGTTACATTACCTAACACTGGTTGTTCACGGCGTTGTCCGTTATCGCTACGGGGTATATATTTTTTTGCAATCGCATTAGAAGGTTTCATGGAAGTTGCACGAGTAATTTCATTATTTAATGCAGCTATCACACTTGGTAACCTTGCAACCCATTCACGAGATCGCTCACCGGACTTAAAGTTAGTAGATATTTCCTTTGCGTATTGATATCCAAATAACCGCTCAGCAAGTGTTCGATTAAATCGTTCAACGATTGCCTGATCACGATGAATTTCAGTATGTCCTCGTCTGATTTTAACGTTATGTCGCTTCATCAACGATAATACTGCACCAAGAAATTCTTTGCCAGGATCAACCTGTAATAGCTGTGGCCATCGTAGACCACCACGTTGATAAATTCGTTTAAACGCAGATGCAACTTCAGATGCTGCCTTTGCTGATAATGGTTCCGCTTCTTTTTATCTACTTGCAACGTCAACAACAGTTAATGCGTATTTGTATGTGCGTGATTTTCGTCCACGTGTTTTAATAGTATCGTGCGGTAAAAATAAAATATCTGCTTGATGAACTTCATTAGGGACGCTGACATCAAAATGTGCGTATTGAATTTTTTTAGGTGGACGTAGATAGATTTATCATATTGCCTGTCGTGCTAACCACGCTGCAGCGACATCACGTGAGACTTTTGCTGCTTCAGCAAGTTTAGTAATCGCTGCTTTGCCTCTCCAATATCCCCTCGGGGAATAACAAATGGATTCCATTATAATAGTTATATAATTAATTACCAGCCCCTAGCATTATTTTACCTTTCATGGCAGTTTTTATTAGAAAACTAGCGAGTTTTTCTCTAAGAGATTTATTAGGTACAGAATTTAACGCATGAATCAATTTCACATCTGCAAGATGCCGTTGCTGCAAATCTTTACTTTTATACGCAACATCATGAACATGACATGCTTGATCAATCTTATTTACTGGATACTCTCCTGGTCTTGGTGGATCTTGATCATCAAGTCGGATATCAAGTCGAGTTCCAGGACCACAATAATTATATCCAGGAAGATGTTTCTCACCGGGGTATTTAGCCCATGGAACTCCTGGCAATTTCCTTAATGAAGCGGCTATATCACCGCCTGACACTTTGTGTCCGGAGATAAATTTATATTTTTGTGTGCCACATTTTACACATTTACCTGTAATTGCACGTCTTTTATTTTTTGTTGTCATTGTTGTTAATTCAGCAGTGGGTGTAGATGCTCTACATCGAACACAATATAAACTCATATTATTTATTATATGGATATAATTGATTTCTCAGCGACACGAAAAGAAGAACCAGTAAAGCACCATCCAGCGCTTCCGAATTCTATCAGAATGATTATAATAGGTCCATCTGGATCTGGTAAAACACAATTATTACTTAATCTGATAATGAGGTGGATGAAGTGGGACAAATTATATTTAGTGGCACCATCTGTAGATGATCAAAGATGTTATGATGTACTTGAAGATTTTAATCAAAATGCAAAATTATTGAATGAAGATGGCAACGATATTGTTGATTTTATCACCGATATCGATGAAGCCCCATCCGTAGATGACTTAGATGGATTCATTAATAATCTCGTAGTATATGATGATATGATGCTGGACAGACAATCAAATCCAGCTAGAATATTTTCTCGAGGTAGGCATAAAAATACTGACGTGATTTATGTTACACAACGATATACGCAAATACCTAAGGTAATCAGAGATAACTGTAATATTTTGGTTGTGTTTAATGGAGTAGATAATTATACTTTACAGAATATTTATTATACTTGGTGTTCAGGGGATATGGATATGATTAAATTTAAAAACTTCTTTTCAAAAGCACAAGCTGTTCCGTTCGGATTCATAACAATAAATCTACATGACCCAAGATCCAGATATCGTATAGGTCTGGATAAAATCTTTGGTTAATTTATAGCAGCAGAGGGCGAATTGTTTAGATATATACTCTTCTAGGTACATCTTGATTTTCTACAGATCTTCTTTATTCGTTCTGCTTCTTCAATCGCCTTGTATTTTTCTTGCTCTTGCTCATCACGTTGTTTCCGCTCGTTTATTATTTTTTGGTCTTCTTCAAAATCAACCACGACAGGAGTTATTTTAGCATAATTATGTAAATATTCAGGTACAGTTGGAGGATTATCTTTGATATAAAACCTCGCCGTGGAGTCCGATTTCGATAATAATATATTAACGCGCTGTACTTGTTACCACCATACGCTGCACAAATAATAGACCGTGATGATAATCCACATCCAATACAGATTTGCAAACCAGGAGATTTCTTCACAAGTCGATTATGAGGAGCGCAGTATTCTCCACGACATCGTTTATTGCAGACTGCAGATGTCTTTAACAACCACTTGCAGTTGTTCATTATAATATGTTCATTTGTTAAATTGCAAATTCACAAGAGACATTTGTTAGCAGCAGAGGAGGTCCTACTTCGAAGTTGTTCACGTTGTTTGCGTTAGTTGACGAGAACAAGTATAAAGAATAGCAGTTTTTTTTTCTCATAGTTGGGACAAAAGTATGTGCGAAACCCAAATGGTCTGTTCACCTCCTCTGCTGCTGCTGAACATCCATTTAGTATCATCACTGTGAGATTGTTAATATTATTATTATTATTATTATTATTATTATTATTATTATTATTATTATTATTATTATTATTATTATTGTTTTGTTATTATTATTTCAAATTCTTTATCGGAAATATAACATGCAGATGGTCATTTCGAACTAATGAATATTTTAACATGTATATGCATGCCATGCTATTTCCACAGCACTTGTAAGAACAAAACTTCAGTGCTAGGTTTGGGGTCGAGTTCCTTGCTTTCCTCTTACCCGTTTATCGGCATTCTTGTTTAAAATAAAATTGTCGTTGGAGGTCGGTCGAGCAGATTTACATTTCTTTATTCTAAAGGTGGCGCCATCAACTTATCTGGCCAAACAGATACGGAAAAGACCGAAATTTTCAGTCTACCTTTCTCTCCATTCCGAATTCGTTTCTATGTACTACTTTGTTTTGGTAAAAATATTTATGTTATTGCTGTTCTGGTGGTAAAAATTGTTTCCAAAATCAATGATTTTCAATTGGACAAATGGTATATTCTTTCCTCCTCTCTATAGCAAATGCAACAAAACAATTACTCGCAAATATTACATAGTAGTTCAATATATGTACTTCTGATTTCTTTGTATATTTCTTTATTTTCAATTATCGTTTTGGTGTGTGGTACAAATTCTGTAAATGAGTTAATGTTCCATATCTTTCATCAATATATTCCTTATGATGACAAATGCTAACTCGTAATTCTTAAATTGCATTCATACTAAGGTCATTAAATATTGCATTGTCTCTGCTACAAATTCTCTCTGCCATATTGCTTGTATTACTATTATTATTATCATCATCATCGTCATCGTTATTATTATTATTATTATTATTATTATTATTATTATTATTATTATTATTATTATTATTATTATGGCAGTTGTAGGAGTTGACTCTTGTGGTTTTGCTGTCAATGTTCAAATTATACTTATGATACAACATATGCAATCTGTCAATTTAATATGAACGCTTTTATAAAACCATGCTGTAAGTTAAGTGACATTTAGTAAATTTATAATGTTAGAGTATCCTTTCTTATTGTTGCATATTAATGTCAAAGGTTATAAATATAATAATCCTCGGATATTATGTCATTTTACAAATAATTCATGCATGATTGTTTAAATAAATAAAATTCTTGATTTGCATTTTGCAAAATTGTTTTTCTTTAAAGTATTATTCTGCCCTGAAATTTGTCATATTTACATAAATGTACATATCGTTGGCGTAAAGAAACCAAATCAAAGATATCGAAGACTAATTAAATGCTGAAAATTTCAAAGACGATTTCAATTTATACGTTATCATACGCTGTACAGATATAATAATGTACTGAATGTGATATTGTAACTCGTTGATGTGATTATCGAATTTTTTTGCAGTTGGAAGGAAGAAAGAAAATTAAGTATCCGAAAAAGATTATGACAACATCAACAGTTAGCTATAATCCAGGAGTTAATTGAGAAATTGTCAATAATTCTACAAACACAATTAAGTTGAAAACGAAAATTTACTTTAAAGAACATGTAATTATAGGAAAAGAGATAACTCCACAAAGTGACTTTTTATTTTTATGTGCAGATTATATGATTCCAGAAGGTCCTTATTACAGAAATCTGAATTATATCTTTCTAGATGCGAGCCCGGGTATGACCACATACTGTATAATAAGGAGGCTGATGCTTTACACAAAGGAATTCATATTAGAGAAGAGAAAGATGATACTTCAATATCAATTTAGAATGAAATAAGGAACACATTATGAAATGTAGATAGCCTCCAAGCATTTGTGGATACCATTTGAAACCATTCTCAGATAATGTGTTTATACGGTTTTTGAAAGTAGGATGTTTTAGAATATTTCAAACGAAGGTCTAAAATGGGAAATTCCCTCATGCTTGAAAATGAGTCAAAGTTACTTACGATTAACATAGTTGAGTTTTTATAAATGATAATCCAACTCTGATGGCTGTAGAAGAAATAGCCCAAGCTATGGACATGGCTTGTGAAGAACATTGGAAAAGACAAAAGTGTGGTAAAGTATTAGTAACGTCAAATGAAAGAAAATGGCTAGATGCAATATCCCACTACAATTGTAGTGGAACTTACGGTATTGTGAACTAAATCCAAAATAATCCTAAAATAAAGTTCTAGTCAAATCCAAAAGAATCGAATGATCCGAATGAATTTCAGATCTTCGAATACACTGGTCTCCCAACAGCCCTGATGTATCACAATGACAGTGTCCAGATCTCGTTTGAACTATTCATAATAGTCTCATTATCATATTTTAGTCGAATGAGCACTATGTAAATCCAAGGAATAGTCTTAATAAATGCTTCCTCTCATATAATATCCAAACACAACATTATATACGTCTTCAAACGGATGATACAATACGAAAATAAAAAATAAGACTCTTCCCAAACCTTCCAGCTCCATGCACTCATATGGAATATATTTTTCCTACTTGGGAATTTACAAATAGCTCGTAAAAGAAACCACTTGCTCTAACCAATCCAAGAAAAATTTCTTAATTCTTCTAAAAGACCACCTGACCCCCACAACCAATGAGAAATTACCCATAATTAATCAACATGTTCACTACTAATATTATTATTAGTAATTTGTTCATAACTGTGTATAGATCCCTGGCAATCTTGTCACTCACAATATCTTAAAATACAACCTGTACACGTACAACAAAATTTGGCTGTAGATAATCAGTACAACTTACAATCAGGAATAAAATTTACAAAATGTATTAATGTACTTACAGTTATAGTTTCCTAAACTTCATATTGAGTTTTTCGAAACGTGTGTGAGATTTATATTAGAACCATATTATGCAACTTAAAATAAAAATGCCTCGATCTTTTAATCAACATCAATATTGGTTTAGACATGTTTTGCGGATTCAGCAGTTTTCAGATAGGTTGAATAAAAATTGATTGTTGCTATGAAAGCAATAATCTTTAATATCAAGAGATAACGTGTATTTGTTTCGATAAATCTGGATAGAACGAATGTGTGGACAAAATTACTTTTGTTACAAAATCCCATGGAAAGAAAAAATGATCATTTATCGATTTCAAGTACCAGCATAGATATTCGCAAACATCTTAGAAAAGCTACAGATTCACAGATCCAATTTAATGAAGGTAACAGGCAGACAGTCATCGTCAGTCAGAATGCTAGACCGTTAAAATGGTATGGTGTGAGGAAAGAATATATTAGTTACTTTTATGCAACAAAACTAATATCTATCAAGCTACATTATTAATACAACATGAAGATCGAGTACACTTCACAAAAACAATCTACACCGATTCAGCAATATCAGAGATCTAATCAATGGAAACCAACGTCAAAATGACAAGATAAGATGCGATTTATTATTTGAAAATTTGCTATTAATCAACCATAGGAATCACATATTTTGATATAAATCAGAAATTATCATTGATTGAAAGGATTAACGATCGGTTGAAAATTGTTCACATGAATAGTTCCTGCTGTTTGGTTATAACGCTTAAAGAAAATTTTTCAAGCATTTACTGGATGTTATTTTATGATTTCAAAATGGCGAATTCATTGATACGATAATACTCATTCCACTTCTATAGACACGATTCCTGTTGAAGCTAGCAAGAAAGGAAACCTATTAAAATAAAATTTGATTACTGGCAAACCCACACCAGAAAGACGGTGGAAAAATGGAAGAAATGTAGATTAGAAAGACATAAAATAAAATAATTGCTAATGGTACAGCTACTCTAAGTTCCAAACTACCGTTGAGATAATATCTTAGAATATTATTTTATATTTTAAAACATGTATTAGATGTTAACTAACTGAAAATATTGATATACAAAAATATGTTTCCTTTCTTGCTAGCTTGAACAGGATTCATGTCTATATGCTTGAAAATTGTCTTGAAGCGTAATAACCAAACCAACAGGAACTATTCATGTGAACAATTAACATCTCATACATTTTTTTAACTATATGACAGAGCAATAGTTTAGAATCACCTTCCCCCCTCCCCACAAACCCCTAAGATGTAGGTGCATTGATAACGTGGAGGTAGATAGATGGGAACGCATTATATGGTAATAATTTACACACACAAACACACACACACACCATCAAATTTATGTTGGAGTAATTATGCAAATAACATATATTCCTTTATACCAGGTCCATTTCACGAAATGGGGACAATGGAACTCACTTTAATTGCAAACTGACCCATTATCTTGTAGCTACTATCTTAAAAGTGTCATGAAAAATATTTAATTCGGCCAATGTGGTCGAGTAGAACCCATTTACTCAAACAAGGAAACCATCCGAAATAAACTTATGGAACTCAAATGGCAGTCATAAAACGAGGAGTTACGCGAACAAAATAATAGACAGGGCTATAGAAAATGATTCATCCGGTGAGGAAAGCAGTCTCAAATAAGATGTTAACGAATGTCAACAACTTAGCCATCCATTGAACACATTATCCGAAGACATTGGCATATTAATGGCTGTCGATCTTTAAAGAGAAGGTTATGGAGATGTCAGCGAAAGTTTTGACACGAATATGAGGATATTTTTATGAAATTATTTAATGGTGAAATAAATATATACATATTATGTTTTCGTAAGTGTACAAAATATGAGTTTGTTTTGCATGTTAAAATTGTTTAGATGTTATAGGCTATACTCGGCCAAAACTAAATATGTGCTTTGTACCGTGCTGGCGGAAAGAACGAGTTTGATACAGCGACGAAATGTCGAGGCCTTCAGGCCAAGATGATGTTTCTATGCCGTATCAAACGTGTTATTTTCCACGACTCGGAACAAAACATTTGTTTAGTTGTGTATTTATTGCATATCCAATTTGTATTCATACTTTCTTTGAAAATTTTGATTTATAGTATAGTCAAACTCTCTGTTTCTATGTTTCAATTACAGTAATGTAAAAAATTACTGATGCATTGAACTTAAAGTGATAATTCAAGCATAAAATTAGATCTTTTTTTTATAAAAAAAAACAAAGATTCGGTCTCTTTCTAACATGGGGACTAGTTTTTTAAAATTCTGTTTTGATATTTTAACAAGATAATATTGCAGTATTGATCTGTTTACTTCTCTTTTTTTTCTACTTGAACAGTCGAAAGAATTTGAAACGTAAACGTAGTTTCCTGTATGTGCCCCAGTGACCTCGACTACATTGTGACAGGATATAACACTTCTAACTAGGTCACAATCAATACAGCTGCTGCTGTCAGTGATACGTCTACATTTATGTTGTAAATGTGTGTCAGTTTTATTCTCAAATTTATTAAACAAAATCAATTCATCGGTAATGCTAATAATGTCCCTCCACTTAAACTTGCTGCTTAGAAAAATATAATTCCGCAGAACTTATTTGTGAAACTCTGAAGCGGAAATGAATTTAAGGTATGTTTGATATTTTAGATGATTTACACTGTGTAATATCTCTTGTGAATTAAATATGTGGGTAATATTTTTTTTTCTAAACGTAGGGCAGTCTTTATTCCTTTGTCTGGAGTTTTTAAAATTTCGATACTAGATTTCAGCGGAAATGTAGTTCTCTCTCCCCCTCTCCCCCACCCGTCTCTCTCATTTTGTCGCCACGCTGCACTCCGGCATCATTGTCAAACATTCTGCCATTATATTGTCCTCCTCAAAAACCTCAAATTTCACGGCCTAGACACCGTGAAATGCCCATAAATTCCATGTCTCTACTTATGGTAATCTCCCATTATCTGCAGCTTGAAAAACGTTCATTTTTCACCCAATATAACTGCATTTCTACAAAATTACAAACATGTGTTGGCATTTTGCTTTGAATAACATTAAAAGCATAGCAATACATCGTGCAGTATATTTTATAATTGGTCTATTATTAAATATTTTAAGTTGTAAAAGTAATTCCAGGCTGGGTGTGTGATACCGAAATTTTAGGGGTGCGATAAGGAATTACAGATTTATCATCTTTGTATCGAACAGCAGATAAGCAATGTAAGATTGAAAGGGTTTGTAATTAATGTTCAGGAAGTATACCGCTAACAGCAAAGATGTTGAAATTGGAAATAATTATCACTGTATTATGACTTGTCCTGTCTGAACTTTAACACCACCCCCAACTAAAAAAAAAAAAACGGTTCACACCTTCATCTATGTTAACACATTTCAAAATTTAAAGCTGTGCAATCTTAGTAAGGCCGTAAGGGATATGATGAAAAATGTGTAAAATCTTCCAAGTTAGTACTAATACTGTTTTATATACATGAATACTATCTTGCTTAACTATTTGCTTATTATTAATATTTTAATTTACATCAAGTTATGAAAACGTTTTATGAATGTCAATATTACCAAGAAAGTTCTTTTCTGAAGCACCTTATGAAAACTTTGTACCTAATTTGGATCGATGGACTGTATTACCAAAAATATTATTATTTATTGTATTATTATTATTATTATTATTATTATTATTATTATTATTATTATTATTATTATTATTATTATTATTATTATTATTGTAGTAGTAGTAGTAGTAGTAGTAGTAGTAGTAGTAGTAGTATTGCGTCTTTCAAACATCTTCCTTTGAATGCAAATAAGTTCGAATCCTTTTAAAGAAGAAATTTTAATCAAGGATGTAAAGCTATAAGCTAAATAAATTGCTTTTCTCCTGCTGGTTATTATGAAACACTACCTCCTTGCAATGACCTCAGCCTCTAGCGCTATAGTGCTGCTATATTGCATCCAAACATATTCGAATTATTCATAGATAATAGGTAACTTAGTAGTAAGTATAATTGATGATTCTCTCTCAGAGACCCTTTTGCCTCTCAAAACGTTGTACGTTAACATTTTTATCAGCAGCCTTTTTCAGCTCAAAATGATGACTTTTCGACAGTCAGTGTAAGGGTGAGGGTTTCTGAGATAAGATTGGATCATCTGTTCATACTACTATAGCAGTCTCTCTTATTGTTACAAAATGTCATATTAAACAAATGAAATATATATAATGTCCTTCTGTCATCCAATCCGACATGTTGGATTTGATCTGACAAACAGATTTTGTAAGAGATTTAATTCAATTAAATCAGCGTCATGTTATACTGGTATAAAACCTAAAATAATAATCGATTGTATTAAAAAAGTAGGTTATCATATATCACCAAGGTATGGATCGGTATGGCTATTCGCGACTGAAAATGACATGAGAGAAGCGGGTTGGGCAGAAATGTATTGATAATATGGTCGACATATTATTTGATAATGATATTTCTAAAGCTATAGAAATTTAAACATTTACTTTTTATTATAATCTTTTTCGTATTTGCTAACTCTCATTGGCAGAATATCTGTTAAAATACCGTCAATAATACGAAACTCACGTGTTAAATCGTCCATATCATATTTTATACCCCGCAAGTAAGATCGAATTTGATCAAGTAATTTTTTGTAAGTTATACTAGCTGTTTTGCAAGCATTTTTGTTTCTGTATACCAAGAGGCTGATCTTAAACCAAGTGCGGATTCTAGATCAGAGACCCCAAATTTGACCTCAATGGAAAATTACTGGACACTGATTACTGTCTATTTGACCTCAATGGAAAATTACTGGCACTGATTAACTGTCCATTTGACCTCAGTGGAAAATTACTGGACACTTTAATTACATATATAAACTTATCTCTAAGGACAGAAGGACATTTTCTCTACGTTCAACATATTTTTGTACACCTAATTATCTTACAAAAATTGAAATTGATATTATGTCTATTATGGGAATCGAACCACTGACCTTGAGCACTAAAGTTCAACGCGTTAGCAATGAGCTACCAGACCTTATTAGAAGTTAATATATAGTTATCTAGTACTGCATAGGTATTTATAGTATATAGAACAAAAAAAAATAAATCATGATTATTATAAGATACAATGTGAATTTTAAATAAAAATAATATTTATTGTAAAATATTTCAATTTCCCAATACATTGGAGAAGTCTATAATGTGTATATTAAGCCCAACATTTCTGCTAGCTTAATCAGTCGTTGCTATGATACGCCAAGAAAAAATCAATAAGCTTTTATATGACTCGCACTGTTATGCTGTCTTAAAATAACTTGCTGTGTGAATAAAACTCATGTACTTTAGTGAGAATTTTATAATATTTTCTCGATAGACTGTCTATCTGTCTGTTATGTCTGTCTATCTGTCTGTATGTTATGTATGTCTATCTGTCTGTATGTTATGTCTGTCTATCTGTCTGTATGTTATGTCTGTCTATCTGTCTGTATGTTATGTATGTCTGTATGTTATATTTGTCTATCTGTTTGTCTGTCTGTTAAGAGCATTTTAGAGAATTTGAAATGCATGTTTACATAACAGACAACTGCTCGTTATTAAGATGTTATTAAGATATTAAGATATCGCGCTTGATTAACTGATCATAAGTTTTATAGCCAAACCAAATTTGTACAGTGTAAAATTTAAATCACATATATAGATAACTTACAAAAGATTTTAAACTGAGCTGGAACAGTATTAATTTTTAAAAAGAAATTTCTTGACCAATACACAGCGTCTCAACATTTTGTATTAGAAATAATATTCCATCATTATTATATAGACTGAATTTGATTCTACCAGATACTGAACGATGCGACTCAAATAGTTCTTTCATAGCTATTTTGCTAAGAAGATATTTGCTACCTTTTGCAAAAACCTTTGACCTGTCCAGGTCTATGTTGATTTTTGTATACTGACCTTGGCTAATTGGATCATGTAAATTTTCATATTTTAATGCAAGTGCATCTCGTAAGCTTTTGAGATAACTAAAGTATTTGCTATCGTCTGATCTAATAAGAGAGAGTTTGATTCTGTCAAATTTACTAAAACAAATACCTGAAATTTCATCATTAAATTCAAATGATAATTGCTGGTTATTTACCATTATCTTTTTTATTTTGCTATTAACACCATCGACTAATGTTAAATTTTCAAACATTATTTCTGATGTTTAGACAATATTACTTAAATAATGTCCAAGCGCGAGAGTATTAATTCCGTCTTTGCAATATCTTTTATCATCAAAATTGCTTAGTCCACGTTTTATAATTGTACTCGTTTCAAGCTTATGATGATTCGTTCTAATGACATTAGTTTTGATGAAACTGACGCTATTGTTTAGAGCTGCTTTAAAATCGTCAAAATTCATCATCTTTTTCACATATCCGCGAGGGATACCTTTAGCTTTCTTTGTAAGTTTATTGTCATCTAATACTACAGCATACATTTTGCTTCTTAGTCCAACAAACTCTCTCACCGGCACAAACATAAACTCATCTTTCATTTTTCCAATAAGTTTTTTATTTGAGTTATCTTGAAATCCACTACATGCTGGATAATCTGATAAATCAATGAGATCTTTATTATCGTAAATATCCTCATAGGCATCTTTGCATTTTATATTATAAACTAGCAAGTCTGTATCAGTAAATAGCAACTCTGAATCTGGCCATTGATTTTTGGCAAAATTATAGTGAAAATCGTACATCAGCCACTTTGATATATCAAGTACAGCTGCACCAACATAAATCGGTTTATTTAACTTTAAATTTGTTTTTCGTCGTTGTATTGCAGCAAGATTTTCACTAAATATTTTCATACTAACAAAACCATCATCATTGACTAATTTATTTCTGCGATTAATGTCATTAACAATCTCAATATTGACCCGCTTGCGAATATTTTCCATCGTCTTACCAAACACTGAGTTGTTCATCAACTTGAAAAAGATTTTCTCAAATTCAGTTTTAGCCACGGCACGACGTTTTGTATTTAAGTCGATATAATCTGCCATCCACCTCGACTGATTAAACTTTAATACGCGATGGACTTTTCTCAGAACTAGTCCAGCATCTACTGCTTGTTTTAAATTTTTATAATGCATAACGTAATTTCTTTTATCTAACAAATTTGGAACTAGCTTATTAACAATAGAATTTTTTGCCGTTGTTGTTGCTCGTTGTTCAGGCGATAATAAAATATAATCAATCGTCATTGACTCTGCGCAAAACGGATAGTCGTTATGTAGATCATGTAATGAACTAGGATAATCTAGATCAACTTCAACAAAATATGAAATATCTTTCGGAAGATTTTTTTTTTCAGTTTCTCTAAGAAATTGATCTGGAGTTATCCAATGAAACCCACCGCAAGGCATTGGCTGTGACATGGCCCACCCATAAAGGTTCACACAATTCAGATGAATAATGTAACTTGACGGGAGATTTTTATCATAACTTTTGAGATATTTGTTATTAGCAGCTGCATATTTTTTTGTTATAACGCTAATTCCGCCTCTGATGCCTTTTTCAATAAAGTTAAACATATCGACATCTGTTAAAAGATCTAGTTCGATTTTGCTCGTTTTTAGTAGAGCGTCCCAAGACAGCCCTGGAGCAGAATAATACCTACAAGGATCTAATCCGTAATTTGCATGACTAACTTGACGAAAATTCTCGAAAACATCTGCTAGCAATAATACATCCGTTTTCAGATATAAATCGTGATAATCGCCAAATGTTTTACAGCCAAATTTAGTCCACATATCTTGTGCATATTTATACTCGTCATCTCTGATGTTTTCATTTTTGAGTTGCGGGTAAAATTTATCTTTGTCAGGCAGAGAAGTTTCATTAAATCTGCTCCAATCGTCGAGATACTCGTAAGGAAAGATACCTTTTTTGTCAGATCGACATAGTTTTCACCGAAGCAACTCTTTAGGTTAGGGAAATTGCTACAACCTTTAACGAGCTCGTCTAATGATGCTGCCATAAATTGCATACTGTCAATAAAGCGTAATTTGCCGAGCGTCACTGACATATACTTTTCAAAATTATTTGGAATACATTTTATAGTGTTTAGTTTAGCTTTAATGTTTTTATCACCAAAAGCTTCTACAATAATATGACTGTCATAGCCGCGAAAGTTATGTAAAACTACGGGAATAAAATATGGAGCATGAAATTTTAAATTACAACTGTTATGAGCTGCTCCACGATATTCGCCGGTCAAATGACAATGATTTCGCACCTTGGAATCGTCCAGCAACTTTTCACAAATATGACAATTAACTGCCTCATCAAAGTCAAGTTATTGTTTAGACGTTATCCTCGCTGGAGCTGTTTGACGCAATCTGTTAGAAATTTTATTAACTTCGTCTATTAAATTTTTTAGTAACCACACAGCGGGATTTTTTTCCTCTATATAACATTATCGGAGATGAAAATTTATCGCTGGCGCAACAAACTACTTTATAAGCTACTCCGCAGGGAATATGCTGCTGTATTTTTCTGGTACTGGATTTATTCGGATCATTTTCAGCTCCAACTACCGGGACGAGTAGACACACGAAATCGGCGTAAATAACAAAAGGAATATTCAGTTTATGATTATAATTTTTAAATTTTAATATTTTTTTTTTTTCGCTAGGCATAGTTGTTTTTTGAACGTTTACACAGTATTTGAGATGCTCCTGCAGTCTTTCATTGCTAGAAAAGCCGTGCAGACATCTATAACAGAAATATTTCTTGTTTTTATTTTTACTGTACTGTCCGCCAACTAAGCCGTTAAAGTTTTTTATCCAGCAGTAATGTCCCTGATAAAATAATAAATTTATTGCCAACTGCGTAGCAGTCGCTGAGATATATCTCGGGTAAACATTTTCTCGCTCTTCTAGTCCGAAAACATTTACTGAGATACCGTTTTGTTTTTCAAACTTTGGTATATGATTTTCTGCTACTGGAAAGTTGATACCATCAAAATTTAGTTCGTCTTTGTGCGGAAAATACTTGCTAACGCGATCGGAATTTTGTTCTTTGGGAAACATCGCGGACAGAATAGACCACTGAAAACATCTGTTATCGTTGTTTTTGACATTTACACAACATTTTTTATTCTTAATTTTTTTAGGAAGATCGACGTACGAGCTGCCGCGAAGTACGTTATATTTTGATGTATGAAATAAAACTGCTTTTATCATTTCGAATTTCCATCCCGATCCTGACGAGGTAAATTGTTCTAATTTTTTGTTTATTTCTTGATGTATTTCATCGGCGACCATGGCAATGTTTGTTCCAGTTAATATCTTCCTCGATTTAGCCGTTAAATAGGGTTCTGAAATTTCGCTGTTAAAACTTTTTGTTTCCAAAACTGCGTGTAACTTTGATAAAATCGTATGATATTGGACTATAAGTTTGATACTCTTATGAGCAGCACGTTCTTGAGCTATAACAGGTTGTAAAAGATGAAATAAATTTGTAGAGCTAAAATTAGCTAAAACGTTCTGATCGTCGAATTTGTAACTATTATCATAACCTGCAAATGCCGAAGCAATTTTTTTCAGATTTGATAATACTCTTTTTGGCAATGTCTCGCAATTTCAACATTATATATATAGTAATATTTTATATTTAATTGAGTTTTTTTTTTTAAATTAGAGATATGAAAACCTTACGGTATAATGACAGAAATCTTGAGATATCTGCCACTGACACCAGAAGAGCAAGAAACGTATCATGTACACCATAAATACAACCTATATGCTGCAAATGCATTAGGTTCTGTTATCAACATAGCATCTAAAAAAGCTATTGGCATACCAACGCCAGCTGGTATGTTAATTTCAGTGAAAGGTGATGATACAGAAAGAATTAAAATGTTTAGAAAAGATTTTATTTATACTTTGTTTTGCGGAAATATTCCAGAGGGGCAGAGAGTATATAGAGCGAATAGAGCAGCTGCTGATGATAATATTGAAAATTTAGGATTACAAGATGAATATCAACCTCATCCAAAATTTAATCTTTACGAGGCCAATGATCAAGGAATTATTCAAAATATAAGAACAAAAAAAATTGTTGGAAATTTGGATAGAGATGGTTATTTACATATGATGGCGCGTGGAATAGAAACTGATAAAATTTGTTATAAATCGCATCGTTTTGTTTACGAAACTTTTAACGGGCTAATACCTAATAGTTTAGTTATCGACCATATTAATAAAATTAAAACAGATAATTGTCTAGAAAACCTAGATTTAGTTACACAACAAGAAAACACAAGACGTGGAGCTGGTTCTGATGGCTCTAATTTTAAAAATCCGGCTAAACACATAATTTCAATAAATCTAGAAACTGGAGAAAAAATAAAATTTAAATCAATAACAGCTGCTGGAAAATATCATAAAATTCATCCACAAACAGTAAAAGATGTAGCTGATGGTAAAAGAAGATCAGCAACGTCGATGTTGACATTTAACAGATTTAGTTTTAGATACGATAACTAATAATATTTTCTATATCATTTCGACTAAGACAATTGTGACCAAATTCCATGATATCGTCGCGATTAAATCGTAACGTTATCATCTTATTCATATCGAGTTTCATTATATCCGCTGCTGTTAATAAAAATTTGTCAGAGTCGCCCAATGTTATCATAACATCAACAAAATAAAAATTATATCCTAGCAAACAAGCTCGAACTGCCTCAGCTAACTCTTTTTTGTTAAGTATATTAACTATCTGATGATATTTTATTTTCCCGAACATATTATATATTAATTAGATAAAAGATTATTATAATAATGAGTATGATTGAGAGACTGGCTCAGCTATACTCGGAAGATTTTGTTCCAGTTTCAGTTTCAAATATTACCAATGACAGATTTGCTGATTATACCGAAAATGATATTTTGTATAACTATGACGATGACGAAGATGATGTTGTTGTTAGCAAGAAAAATTTAAGCAGACCAACAACTGGGCGATATGATGTTAAATATCATATTGCTAAAAAAATATTAAAATTTAATTTTAACGTTGCCGAGTATCAAATATTTTGGCAACTTATAAGACCCTTTCTAAACGTAAAAGTACCTGGACAACAAAGAAATATAAAATATGATTTTATTTTTGCTAAAATATTTAATTTAATGCCAGTTGATGATGCGAGAAAATTACATTTAATTTCTTTATGCAAAGCAGTAAAATGCAGGTCAGTGTTAATAAAATACGAGCAAATTTATAATAATATTATTCAGTCGATGTAATCGCAGTCGATGGAATCGATTTAGTTGTTACCCAACTATTAAAGTTATCGCTATACCCGCGCCATTTGACTAAACGTTTGTTGCCGCGCTTTTTAATAACTTTTTCAATAACAAATATATCTTGTTCTGTTTTCTGAAGTTCTTGCTCATAAAAACTGCCAGTTATAGGCTCACCTAACAAATCTTTCAACGAGTATGTAACTGGTATTGTTAAAAGTACTTTATCAACAACAAATACTTCTTCGCTCCAGTTATGAGTATAACCTTTTTCAAATGTTTTTTTTTTTGTCAAGGAAATTTTAACTTTATCGCCAACTTTAAATTTATGTCTGCGGTACATATTTTCATTAGCTAGTATTGGATTTGCAATCGCGTCGTTTGGTGACATTTTAAGGGTTCGGTGTTTCGTGTTATTGTATTCGTCAATAATTTTCTGTAAATTGTCAATATATTTATTCGTATTTTTAGCTGTCAGATACTTATGAATTTTTCCGTTGAGCGTGCGATTAAATCGCTCGACAATGACACTTTTCCTCTCATTTCCAGTAACGTATTTTTTAATGTTATTTTGTTTCAAAAACTGCTCGAACTTTTTATTAAAAAACTCTGCTCCATGGTCGGTCCAGATTCTATTAGGTTTTCTTTCTGTAGTTGTTATTATTTGTTTTAGCGCATCAGTCATTGACGTCCCTGTTTTATCCGAAACTGGAACACTAAACACGTATTTACTAAAAACATCGACAACATTAAAAAGATATCTTTTATTATCGTTAAACGGAGCTAGATTTGTCATATCAACTAAATCTATCGCCCAGATGTCATCAACTGCATTTGCGACAACTTTACGTAGCGGAAACGTTTTTTTTTTTAGGTCTATGTAGTTCTACAGCAAGATCATCATATAAGTCTCTACCGAGTCCAAGTATATATTTTGCTACAATAAAACCCTGGACCAGCCGTCGATCAAAACGTTCTCGCATATTCACAGGTTTCATTTCACGAAGTTCGTCTAACATTACTTTATCACAACTGTGTTTTGTTCCGCTGCTTTGTTCAATATCTCTATAGCAGATGTCATGACGCATTGCTACTGCGTCAACTTGATTGTAAGGCTCTTGTCCTGGCAGCGGATTATCATTTTCGTCAAGTTGCTCATCAAGAGGATTCCATGGACCAGTATATTTATGACCTGGCAATGTCCAACCGCCTTTTGGTTTCGGCAGTTTGCCAATTAATTTATGTATATCTACACCTGTTCCAATTATTTCTCTGTTGTTGCATTTCTGGCAATATGTAACAATTTTATTTTGCTCGAGGCATAAATCTCTATCGATATCGCAGTCGCATGTCATTATTCATTTAGTCGTCTACTAAAATAACGTCAGGCGGGCAGCCAGCCCCTGACAATGTCAGTGCGGGCAACTTTGCTGCTGGGAAAAAACATGCTTTTTCTTTTTCCACAGATTGCACAAATACTTTTCAGCATTATTCTATTATTTTTTGTTTTTTCTGTCTTTTCGTCTTTATTTTCTGTTTTAGTTTTACATTTAAGACAATATGTTGACATTGTTATATTAGTGAGTTTAGATAAAATTAATTGCAAACCTTAGGCAGCTTTACAAAAATTAATTGCAAACCTTAGGCAGCTTTACAAAAATTAATTGCAATCTCATCATTCGCATGAGAGGGTTGTTTGTCAAACTGCAAAATAAACTTTAAAAAATCTGGATGTTTGGTCATATGTTTAATGAACATTATGCAATAATATCCACAAGCGGAAGTTCCAACTGGCTGAATTTGATTAGACGAATAATTTATTATTTTGTATTTACTCATATATTTCTTTACCGCGTCACTTGGTGGAATTCCGAACGAGTCAAAATAATAGTTATCAAAAACAGCTACCCAATGCGTGCCAGATCCATCATTGAAATCCTGTATATTTATAACACACGAACCTGGAGACGCTAGCGTTATAATCTCATCTTTGGAATAAACTCCGTGAAATTTTTTTACTTTTTTTAGTTTATCAAGTATATCAAAGTTACTTAACGGAGCCGACAAAGTCGGCCGCGACTTTATCTCCTTGTTCCTGGCAGCATTAGTCCTCGTCCTCGTCCTAACAGACCCGACAATAGACTTCCCGCTAATCCTGCTAGTAATGGGGCTATTGGAAGAAATCCACCTTGTCGCTGTCGTGTCTTTTTTTTCGTCGTTGTCTTTTTTCGCACCGTTTTTCGCTTAGGCATTATATTTAATCTTTAGACAAAAAATTGCTATCGATCTTCATACAAAAATTTTCTTTATTCCGCCGCCGCGGACAATACCATTACCTTTAACTGCCTTTTCTGTTGCGCCAGATACTGCTCCAGACGCTGCTGCTAACCCTAATGTACCTAACACTGGCAAAATTTTAGGTAGTAATGTTTTGACTATTACAGATAGTGCCGGACCGAAGAAACCGCCTTGTTTTGCCATCGCAGCTATTTGTGCAGCACTTAAATTTAAAACAAAAGGTTTTTTGCGATCGTATTTATTTACTTGATTTTTGGTTAACAACAATTTTGTTAAAGCACCTGCTTGGGCGTGAGAGACGGAGTCTCTTGGGTTGATCTTTAATGAAACCGGCCTCTGTTTTGCAACAGCAGCTGCTAATTTTTTAACCTGGCCATCAGTCAAATGTATTTCTTTTACAATATATTTTGTCGTCTTATATATAACAATTACAGATTAAACTTGAAGTTCTTCGAACTTTGAGTAAAGTGCAAAGCACTTTAAACTTGTACTGACATTTTGCCTTCGATAGAGTCAATTGTAACAAATCTGTCGCTTATCACTAACGCATATACGTTTAACGGCGCTGCTGGAACGTCTCCGAATGTCCAAGTAATTTCAATATCAGCTGTGCTGATTATAGCTCGTTCGCTATGCTTACTAACATCAAAATAAAATATTGGATAAAGTGCACGAAATTCCTCTAATGATATCTGAGATCCATCTCCAGCATCTTGATATTTTTGCATTGCATCGAGTAAATACGTGTACGGTCTAGTAATGTTTTTATTAGCGTCATCTGCAAAATTACATTCAATCGCTCGTTCTGGGTATTGTTTTGAATTTATTCTAGCGTATATTCGTCTAACATCAGCATTATCAAATATTTCATTATTTTGTAGTTGGCTTCCACGTCGAGCTTGTTGCTGAAATACAACAAATAATTGCCGTGGCTTTTGTTCCCTTGGTGTTGTTGTAACTCGCCATGTATAGTCGGTGGTATTCGGAACTGCTGTTTGATATATTTTATGTTGCTGAAAATAAATTCTATTCGTGTGCTTTTCCAGCATAGCATTTAATTCCATTATATGATCGACAGATGGAGTTATTCGTGGCATCCATAACGCAAGTTTGTTTATGACAAATTGTACATCAGCCCCACCAAAGCTAAACAGGCAATCGTTTTGTTCTGCTCGATCTAAAATAAGTGTATGTTTAACTCCACGAAATACTTTATTATAGTCCCTGCAAAAGCCAAATATTATACTTAACGGCAGCATCATTGTAATTTGACGTGATACTGCTGTAAGTGCCTTTCTCTTAGCATAACCATCATTGTAACGTACAGTTTTAAAACCTGATATATGACTGTTAACTAAATTTAACATTGCAGTACCGTCTGCAGCTGCTCCTGGCGGTGTTATGTTAAGATTATTGCAAGCAGCAGTAAGTAAGATTCTTGTAGCGTCTGCATTAGCATCTGCAGCTGGTGCGACTATATTAAAATTGGCAGCATTAGCAACAAGAAAATTTCTCACATTTGCAGCGCTTGCAGCAGCATCAGCTCCAGCTGCAACTGCTGTCCTTGGTATAAATTCTACAGATGCTGCTGTACCATGTCCAGTATCTTTAAACCACATCATATTAGTTGCAGTCGATCTGGAGTAATCATCAGAAAACGAAATAGCATTTAAGATTGTACTTGCAACTTGTAAGTGATTTGAAATATCTTCGACAGTTTGATTGGCCAGCTGATATCAAGCACTTCTAAATAAACATCAACCATCATTTATAAGAGCTACTTCTACGTTAGCTGCAATTGCGGCAGGTGGAACAGCTACTGTCATAATCTGACCACGAACTTCCAACATTGCTTTGTGAGGCAGCAGAAATACGTCCTCGTCTCTAGTATTAAATGTTCTGACACCAGCCTTATTAGGCTCGTTAGAGTTTTCATCAAGATATTCGACATATTCAAACTCTGTTACTATGTCGTCTGTGTCATAAATTTCTGCTAAATCGAGATAATTTTTTGCAGACATTTTTTTTATTTATTAGGTTACACAAAATTATTGCGGCGCTGTTACTTTAGATATTAAATTTTGTATAATTTGCTCGCCCTTTGGTGATAAAAGCTTTATTGTTGCTGTTATCATTGCGCGTTGGGTTTCTTTTGTTGGTGCGATTTCTGAAATAACTTGTTTGATTGTGGGTGCGGCTTGACCGCGCTGTACAGCTAGGTCTAAATGCGTCTTAGGTGCGCCTTTTATTTTTTCAGATATTTTTTGTCCCACAGCAGTTTCAGCAGCAGATGCAGCTTCAGTTGCAAAAGCTTTTGATGCGTCAAGTGCAATTGGCGCAACTTTACGAGCTAGTCCTGGAATATTTTCAATAATTTTAGTAAATATATTTCCCAAAAATCCTCCTACTATTTTTCTTCTATAAACTTTTTTCTGCTTCATTATATCTGAGGTTGTATAATTTTGTTGTCTTACTGTTGTTCACGCAAGTGCAGGTAATAAGTTACAACCTATTATTAAAATCCAACTATCGTCCAGACTGATCTGTCAATTGCATATTTACTTCTGTTATTTGATTTTCAACACTTAGCGGATAATAAATAATATGACGCGGATTAATTTGCATAAGAGATCCTGGTGGAACTTCTGGTGAAAAACTGTATATAGTTTGCCCTTTGCTGCCTTTAGCTGAGTAAGAACCAGATGCAATAGAGCAATTTACCAATATTGTGTTTACGTCAGTTATATTTACTGGAAGTTCACCGTCATACGTTAAGGGATTATCACGATCAAGAGCAATATAACTTTTATACTCAAATCCTATTATTGATGCGATACTTCTCGGCGATGCAAGATCAATTTGTATATTTTTTATTTTTATTCTAGCGCGTAATGTGTTATAATTTGGTGTCAGCTCGAACCTGTCATCGTTAACACGATTTTTTGTTATTAATTCTTTTATTATTTTATTTAGATCAGTAATATTATAAGCTCCCTGCGGAATTTTAACTGTTATCAAAATGGGAGTTTTAGGTGGATATATAACATTAATTTCAAAATCTTTTTCTTTACTTCGATCTGAAGGCTCTTTTATTTTTAAATTAAGATCTTCGATATTTGTAACAGTAGTGGTATAATCTCCTTTAGCAATTATATATTTATTTAAGCTATCATTATCGGTAAATGCAAATTCATCGTTTACTCCAGTTTTTACATTAGCCATAGCATTCCAACAAGTGCAGGAAATTAATCCAATTTCATATTGTTTTTCACGATCCAGCTCTATTGGCGGAATATACTTTACTGAAAAATTTGCGCTATCTTTATCAGATTGACTAGAATCCAGTAGTAAAGTTGCTGACATTTATTATTATATTTTTATAAAATTAAGTCGCCGCGATTAAGTCGCGGTGTAAAGTATCGTATTCGTCAGATGTTAATAAATTTTTCGATCTCAAATTATCAAGTATATCAATAATTTCATTGTCAATTTCAACACCAACATTTCCAGCTTCTTTTGATGATATCAATAGCATTAATCTACCGATCATTACAGTAACTGATGCAAATATTCTAACTCCTCTTCCTGTTTTTCTTCTATAATCTTCTGCACGAATTTTATCTATTGCTAAAAATTTCGTTTTAAAATTCCAACCCTTGCCAAAAGGTTTTGTTCTACTGGTTTCTGCTGATCTTCCCAATCCAAAAGCAATAATACTATATCTCATTCTATCATAAAGTGGATGTATATCTTCTGTTTTTATAACCGTGTTCAACTCATTTTTAGCAGCAGCTCCGTCTCGTATTATTGCGTTTAATTTATCAATTAATGCAGTATATTCTGCATCGGTCCATTTACTCATATTATCAAGATTTTTTATATTTTCTTTCTCTAAAAATTCATCATATTCATCATATGTTACATTGTTATGTACTTGTTTTGTGAACCATTTTCTTTGCTCTCCAATTTCCATAAACCTTACCGTCAACTTTTCGGCTTGTTTTTGCTCCTCTTTAATATCTTTTATTTCTGCTGTTAAATTTGTTAAAAAATATTTTTAACTTCTTGTGTTGTTAATGCTGCTAATCTTTGTTCAAGTTCCAGCGGATTATTTATCAACCGATCTAATTCAGCTTGTCTCGCAGCAGGATCAGCTATATTTGCTACAAGTGCCTCAGCTAATCTTAATTTTTCTTCTTCAGATCTCTCAATAATTCCTCCAGCGGCTGCTTCTTGTTGTTCTTTAACTAGTCCGAGTAAACCTTTTTCCTGCAGCCGCTTAAGTTCTTCTTCTGATAGTGGTTTAGTTTCAGGTTGTTTTCCAAGTAAAGCTTCAGTAATTGGTTTGAGAGCGGTTGCTGCTGTTTCTGCTGCAACCACTTGGCCACGTCGTGCTTGCTGTACTAGTTGTTTAAATCTTGCCTGAGACTGAGCAAGTTTTTTAGATCTTCTATATGTTTTCTGTACTTCGCTTGTCTTTCCATTTTGTATAAAAATTACTGCAGATAATTTTCAATACAACATCGAAACATTTTACTCGTATCATTTGTTAATTTATCAAATAAGAAAAAGTCATATTTATTTGCCGTTGCTTGACGATATAGTTCAATAAATTTATCTTTCGTTACGTTACCGCATTGTTCGTTCGCGATATTTCTAACATCGACATTGTCAAGTCCTGGAAATAATATAAAACAGCCAGTATTTCGCCTAATAAATCTGTCAACATTATAATATCCCTGAGCGAGATAAATAGAATTACATTTCTTATTTCGCGACAGTGAAAAATACGATCTGATTTTATTCATTTCCTCGTTGTTTAGCGGAATATCATCAAAAACAACTATCTTGTGTTCGGACGAATCAAGTTGATTAACTGGAATAAGTTCTTCGGGTTGCTTGATAATAAAAAATCTTCGCCAGCCTCAAGATCATCACGAAGTTTGTCATTATAATTGCTAAGTAATTCGTACTTATCTTGTTGTGGATTAATTGTGTAAATATAAACGCGATCGTAGTTAAAATTATCTCCGAGAAGTAAATTCATAAGCAAATTTGTTTTCCCCGATCCAGTTCTACCAATAATAAGATAATGACAATCTGGAAGCTCATTGTTATGTTTATGTTTCACCAAACGTTCTGTATCAAAATTTAATATAGACGATTTTGCCATTACTATTATATAATTTTATGATATATAATATTTGTCAAACAATAAATAAATAATGAGCTTCTATTCAAAATTTGGAACATTAGTAGGAGATTCAACAACTGCTCAGCAAGCTGATTTATCTAAGTATGCAACTCTTGATCAGCTCAGAAATGAAATTACTAATTTATTAAATATCACAAGTGTCGATCAAAATCAAGTTGTTATTTTTCAAGATAAAGAAGGACGATTAAAAACAAGTAATATACAACTATCAGATGTACTTATACGAATTCCCACCGCGGTTGTTAATAATATAGTTACTTTTGCTAATCAAGGTAAAATACAAGATTCGGGCAAGTCCGTTAACGATTATGTTAATAAAGCTGGCGATGTATTTACTGGTGACATTATTATGTCAGGGAAAAAAATTACATACCTTGGAAACCCAGTCGCAGAATCAGACGCAGCGACAAAAAAATATGTTGATGATCAGGAATCTAAGTACTTATTAGTGCGCGGTGGTATAATGCGCGCATTCCTCAACATGAACAATAACGGTATTAATAATCTCAGAACACCAGAAACAGATTTCGACGCAGCAACAAAGAAATACGTCGACGATAGCGATACTAAGATCGCTAGCGATCAAGTAACGGCAATAAAAACAGTTAATAATGAAATTAACGCATTTAAAACTGATTTTACCAATCACGTACAAACATTCCTGAATTTTCGTAGAAATATAAACAGATCTATTAATGAATTTTTTGGAAGTCCACCA
The DNA here is from genome assembly GCA_016617855.1 of Megalonaias nervosa. NCBI lineage: Eukaryota > Metazoa > Mollusca > Bivalvia > Unionida > Unionidae > Megalonaias > Megalonaias nervosa. The sequence goes on along the minus strand of JAECUM010046476.1, from coordinate 8,144 downwards.
ATTGTTGACGTAAAACTTGTTGACATTAATACAAAACTTAACGATATTGTTAGTGGAATTCCTAATATCGTTGAAAAAACAAATCTGGTAACAAAGTTACTTGCTGGAATTCCTCACAAGCAGATCTTCAACGTAGTATACACAGTAGCATCAGGATTAGGAGTATGGACACTGCAAGATAACACTCTCAAACATACCGCAGAAAACACTGGTATATATAGGCTGTCCATATTTAGTATTGCAAAATTCAGTATATTTACTACATTTCCATGGCGTCATTCAATCGATACTTTTTCTGGAGTTGTATCTGTTATAATAAATAAAGATGCTGAAGAAACATTTCTACTGGAAGCATCTGATAAAAGTTTAACCAGAGCATTATACTGGTGGTGTTTGGAATTTGTATGTGAAACTCCTCAATTAGTTACCTAGATGACACTATTGTAAAGAAATATTATATAATGAAAAAAATATAGTCGATTTCAATCATATTTCAGAAAACATTCCAAAACAAGATCTGGACGCCTTAATGCAATATTACAGATACTATCATAAAAATCTTTGGTGTGTAAAAAAAATGTTACAAATACTATACCAAAATACTTCGAGTGATATCATATTTACCGTTGTTAATGACTAGCTCTGGTATAATTTCAAGTGGCGCAAGTGGCGCATCATTAAATCCGTTTTTGTTAATAATATCTGGTGTTGGTGTTTCTCTTGCAGCAGTGTGTAAAAAAGTTGAGCCTCGACTTACGACTAAAAAAAATGCTTGCAAAACAGCAAGTATCACTTACAAAAAATTACTTGATCAAATTCGATCTTATTTGCGGGGTATAAAATATGATATGGACGATTTAATACGCGAGTTTCGTATCATTGACAGTATGTTTACAGATATTCTGCCAATGAGAGTTAGCAAATACGAAAAAGATTATAATAAAAAGTAGATGTTTAATTTTGTATAGCTTTAGAAATATCGTTATCAAATAAAATATCGACCATATTGTCAATACATTTCTGCCCAACCCGCTTCTCTCATGTCATTTTCAGTCGCGAATAGCCATACCGATCCATACCTTGGTGATATATGATAACCTACTTTTTTAATACAATCGATTATTATTTTAGGTTTTATACCAGCATAACATGACGCTGATTTAATTGAATTAAATCTCTTACAAAATCTGTTTGTAAGATCAAATCCAACATGTCGGATTGGATGACAGAAGGACATTATATACATTTCATTTGTTTAATATGACATTTTGTAACAATAAGAGAGACTGCTATAGTAGTATGTACAGATGATCCAATCTTATCTCAGAAACCCTCACCCTTACACTGACTGTCGAAAAGTCATCATTTTGAGCTAAAAAAGGCTGCTGATAAAAATGTTAACGTACAACATTTTGAGAGGCAAAAGGGTCTTTGAGAGAGAATCATCAATTATACTTACTACTAACTTTCTAAACATACACTGATTTTTTAGTTTATATTTTCTTCTTTAGCTTAGATCTCTTAACTATTCTGGAAAGTTTTGATCACCTGTCCTAAAATATTGATTGTCCTAAGTGTGCCCATCCTTTTGTGTGTATTTTCTATATTATTTTCCAACTTTCTAGACATGCATCGACTTTCTTTTATATTGTTTTTCTCCTTTAGGTTAGGTCTCTTCATTATTCTGGAAAGTTTTGATCATCTGTCCGTAAATGTTTATCATGTTATATGTGCCCATCCTTTTGTATGTATGTTTAACATTTCCCAAAGCCATTTTCGAACTCATTATAATCATTATTTTAATCAATGATATCATAATCGTCGAAAACATTGCTGAATAATGTTGATGATTATAGTGATGACGATAAAAAGGGCACTCTTTCACTAATTGTGGTGGCCTAGTGGTTAGAGCGTCCTTCTCGGATGCGGGAGGTTGCGGGTTCGAACCCCGGCCGAGTAATACCAAAGACTTTTAAAAATGGTACTAACAACTGCATCGCTTTGCGCTCAGCATTAAGAGTTTAGTGTTAGGACTGTTCGGCCTGGTGTCAGGATAATGTGACTGGGTAAGACATCATTCTACATGTCTGCGGCATGATGCCCCAGTTCTAAACATCACTATAAACTGTCACACTGCATACATCGTAGCGATATGACTGAAAACTTGTTAAAGCTACGTTTAAAATCTAAATCACACACACGCACACACACACACACTCACTAATTATTATATTCATCATTGGGCTCCGAGTGGCCGAGTGATCTAAATCTAAAGACATCTCACCTCTGGGTTCTAGTCTCGGGCTCGACCAGTGTGGGTATGTGGGAAAGCTACCAGTAGCTTCCGATAGGTCGGTGGTTCTTACTTGGCTTTTCCAGGGTTCTTTCTCCATCAGTTTTAGTGGTCGTACTGTATAACCTATCTTGCTCTGAGAAATGGACTTAAACCCCAAACAACAACAACAAGAACTTATTCATCATCATCATCGTTATTGTAAGTAGTAGTAATGTAGTTAGCATTAGTAATATCAAACATGTTATGTACACTCATTATAATAGTAATAATAAATTAATAACAATAATCATCAGTGGGGCTAGAATGTTGAGGCTGTCTGTATTGTTTATTTTAACATTTTATTTCGCATTTTTGTTTCCGTTTGCCTATTATACTTGCTTATGAAAAATAAAAATTATCATGGTTGATTTCGTTCTCAATTACAGCTTCTCTTATCATGTCTTCCATGCTGAATATATAGCAGATGTAACTATTATATCATGTTTAATCGTTTGATGTTCGTCAACGTTTACTTGAAAAACGTTTGTACTCAAATGCAGTATTGCTGCACACAACCCTGTAAAAGCAAAAGACGAAACCACACTTGATCTATCACAGGAGCCCGAAATCTAGTTATTATTATTCCCACACAGCATGAAACGTATGCTATGACAGCCTCAACCTGTTTAAAGCTTTGTATTATACTTCGTTTTTCTTTCTATCACCTCTGTAGTATTCTGGCCAAATCATTTTCAATCTGATTAAATACGTCCGGAGTCTAAAATATGTTATATCGTCAGGTAGACTGTTTTGTAATCGGGTCGACTGTTAATGTAATCGATATCGATTGAGAGCCATGATCAATCACAAACCCGGTGTGTGGAGAGGCGCATGAGCATTCGTTACAACCAGCGATTCAATGATATTCACGTTGTTAATGATTTACGAGATGTCACACCAATTAGAGATTCTAAAGTTTCACCATAATTTAAGGATACATGCAAGAGGAAAGGTATCGAAAATTACTTGGTATTAATGAAGTGAAATAACAGCAAAAAATGGGTTATTGCAGAATTTAAAAAAAATACGTAATATAGGATGGAAAACCAGATCTTACGCCGACGAAAGGCACAAATCTTGAGATAAAGCATTGAAAATCACCCCAGCCAGTGTTGTCAGGATTGCTCATATTAGGCTGGAAAAAGCTGGCTACAAACAAATATTTAGAGGATATAATGCCTGATATACAACCCAATTTACCCTCAAGAACCTGCGGCAGCCAGTCAAATTATCCGAGGATAATATAGTTGCAAACAGTCAGAAACCAGCCGTTTAATCCACAAGGTAATCTGACATTATGAATGACGAAAGCTACGTGGCATTTTAGGTTAGAAAGTTAATGAAAATATTTATAACACAAGTGGAAAAAAGTGTGGTTTACTAAAATCCCGTACAGTTAGTAAAATCAAAACTAAATCTTCTGTTGAAAATGTATGAAACATTTTGAAGCGTAAAAGCAAAGACATCCATCAAGAAACAGACCGAGTGAAAAAATCTCCAACGCAACAACGGTTGGAAAGACTTAATGTAACAACGCACACTTGGCTGAATATCTAGCAGTTTGAGAGAGTGTAAAGAGGATACATAAAAATGACTTTTGTAAAGATAAGAGAAATGTTAGTGTCGGCTGAAAGGGGAAAAACAGGTCTTTAAAAAAAGGATCTAACATTAGTTACAATAGGTCTGTTGATCTCAATTACTGCTGTGCCTATCGAAACTTTCATACTGGAAGAACAAGTGGCAGTAACGCTCCAGTGGGAAAAAATAAGTAATTTTTCTCTTAAAAAGGAAATATGACCTAATAACACGCATGAGAATATAAAGAATACCTAACTAGTTTCAAAGCCTGTAAATTGTAATGAGACAATGAAGTAGTGTATCTATTCAACCCGATCAGGCAGTGTGGAATATCAATCTTCAGTTTGTCAAGCAGAGACAGAGATCAATAAACATAAAAAATTATGTTGGCTCTATAGATGGAAAGGTCAATCACATATAAAATAACATATTGAATGCACGAAACTCTCTCTCTCTCTCTCTCTCTCTCTCTCTCTCTCGCCAAAGAGTAGCATTATAATGTACATTATTGTATTACTAAAACAACCGTTGTACTTACTGACCCTTAATCATGAGTTCAAATTATACTAAACACAAAACATAGCATAATACTGTACATAAGTTTACGAGGAACATCATGCTAAATCACTATAAAATGGTCACCGAATTGTCAGAGAGTAATATATTTTTGTGTGAAGAACCGAACTGCAAAATGAAGCTGGTATTCAATCCGGATTGTACTGGATCGCACCTTTAGGTTTATCTCGTCAGAAATGTCCACGTACTTTATATTGATTTTGCCGTATTTATATCTCTGGGCGTGTCAATAATGACCTTCCGAAGCCATAGGTATGAATGAGGCCCCAAATAAAGTGAATAATCGTCATTTAAAGGTATTTATAATTAAATTCTGAAAAAATTACACCCATTACTGAAATACTCTGTGTCGAATGCAGGAACTGAACTTCTTGATATGTCAGATAAGGCAAACACGGAATATCTCGAGGATAAAATAAATAAATTTTTCTTCATCTTCCTTTTTAATCTAATGGATTAGGCACGTTTCTGATGCTTGGAAATATTCTATTAATTCGACTATTACCTTTCACAATGAATAAAAAAATCAAAATGACAAACACGCTGAGGTTCTGAACAACAATCGTATTAAAAACTTGGGGAGTAATGTTTACGTTCAAAGGCAATACAGCAATGGCACTAAAACAGCACGGGCATCCTAGTCTCAGGATAGATATTCAGAACATATTCTGTCCTTTACCATTCCAAATTAAATATGTTTGGATAGTTTGTATGTGTGTTCGGATGGCATGTCTCAACGTAACCGCGTTCCAAAACATAAGAATTCACTGACACAACGACGCAGCTGTCTATATTAACTGTACCTGGGGGATAACCATATGATGAGACTGGTACCAAAAGTTGCTGCCAGAAGTCGATAACATACGACTAAATCACGATTGTTACATAAATAAGTGGAGTCACTAGCAACTGAGTTATGGCATACTAGCACCTGAGGTACTTCCATATATTTATATATTTATTTGCTGTCATCAAATTGGTAAACCTACACTTCACGAGGTGATGTGAGAATAATATGTCTTTGTTGATAAAAAAAAAATAACGCAAGAACGAAACAGAATAACGGGTACTTTAATTTTGAATTTTAAAAATGTCTAAGTACAACAATTAAGTTCATATAACTACGGGAAAGAAAAAGTATTCATAAATCTAGTTTAAAGCATAGGTAAATACACCCAAGAAACACATACGCATGTATGTCTGCAATTTAAGTCTTATGGCATTTTCCTAGTAGGTTAAGTAAATAGTTATCATTGTCACATACCCAGTGTATTGTTGTTTAATTTTCAATGTCACATTCACCTCGCAGCATGATTTTCCTCTGTAAATATGGTAAAATATCACCAAAGGATCGATGAACGCGTTGTAAATTATTCGGCCTTCATAACAAATAAACAACCCAATTACACACAAGAGGCTTTTATTCATACATCAGTCAAGCGACAAGGCCTGTTAAGTAAGGATAGATTTTTTCTGTCATACATCTGTCTAGATGCAAGACTTGTTAGGTAAGCAAAGTTTAGATCCTATTAGACATACATGCACATCAGAATTGATATATGATATGTTTGGGCTTGGCCTTTTTTATTTCCGCATTGTTGTAACAGAAAGTTATGATTTATTAGGCTCAACTGGAGATGAGATGTTTATATAAAAATATACAGAAATACTGTAGTAAAATACAACACGATTTTTAATTGGACAATTGCCGGACACAAAATCAGTTGGATAATTGCCCGACTCGGATTCATTTGGACAAATGCTCTCCTCGGAATAAGTGGAAAATTTTTGTCAATGACGTTTTAAAAAATTGAGTTGCTAGGTGGATTATTTTGACAACTATTTTAGGCCTGTTCATGAGGATGAGTATTATACCACTACAAATGCAATAACAAGCGAGGAAGGTTCGCATGTTATTGATATAATTAAAATACCAATAGAGTCTGAAATGTCATATTTGGAAAACCTATATTATTTAAGTTTTGTTATTTACGTGTTAAATTCGATTCCATTAGGTACAAACATTAACATTGGTTTCAGGCCTAAAAAAATGTAGTTTGGGTACATATCAATCATTCCATATTTTAGACAAGATCTAAGTAAAATACATTCCAACCTGTCGGTCCATCATTGCCAGGATAATGCTAATGTGGAGAAGTGGGTTGATCCTAGTGTAAAATGTGGATCACGTACAGAATTCAACACGTGGACTGATATTTAATGTTATTGTAGGACTGCACATATAGGTACTGTCAGTAAATTATAGAATGTCTTGTTTTTGATTCCGTTTTCTCAAGAACTGAACGATCAATATAGATGTTAGCCTGTTTGCATAGTTACAGGGTTAACACAATCTTATAGAAAAATGTGGTATTGCATCGTATCATCATGTTTCTTTCGTTCATTTAAATTATTCAAATTAGGTGTAACAATATTCAGAACATGCAAAGGAGGTCATTTTAAAGTCTCTAAAATTATAGGCGAGACATAGAGAAATATATTTTCTTAGATCACAACGTTTCAAGAATAGTTATGGTTTTCAGGCCAGCGTAAGAGAAACGGACACTGTAACATTTATGCTTGGATCATTATTTTGTGCAACTGAGGCGCAGATGACAGGGCAGCAAGGTTTGCACAAATTTGACATAAACACAAAATCTCATAAAGATTATATCAACAATCAGGCAGAGAGATATTATTATTCTTAAATGACATTTAAGAAAATGGAGGTCATGGAACTGAAAAAATACCCCTTTAAGTGTTATACCCTTCTTGGAAGAAGTTTCTTGGTCGCCTTATGTCACACTGTGCATGGTTAGGATGGTCAGTAATATCCTTTGAGAACATCATTGATGGACCAGTAGTCCTTGACTAATCGTCGGGATATCTTGCAAGACCGATTATGATCGTAGCAACATCGACATCATTTTGACATACTTTGATTTGTCTACTATCAATCATGTACACTGCACTTTTAGGTAAAGGCATGATACCATTATTAACAGGTCCACATTTGCCATCTGCAGCGTAACGATTATTGTTATCTCTCAAAAGCCTACCGTGAACTTCAGTGAATGCCCTGGCGGGTAAAAAATAGTTGATTGTATCTTGGACTTGTTGTTGATTGGTCCACATTGGTGTGTTCTCGTGCTTCATAAGAAAATATTGATAATTACGCACAGACTCGTTCTTGTGTACTGGTGCGTCATATGTCAAATGTGGGATCAGATACACATTTTAACATTTTGTTATGTTCCTAGTTCTCTAAATCTATGTTCTAACGCAGACCAAAAATTGCTGTATCAACCACGACAACGAACCAGACCACAATCCGCTATTACGTTGGCGGTTATATTTTTTTCCATCTAGCCTCTGGCTTGTTTTGTCAGAGATGGACCGCTGGCTGATTCTTTCAACCTCATTTGCTGCTTGATTGATTATTTTGCTATCACATGCTGGCATCACTTCGGTGCTGGGTAGTTGTAGTAGTAGTAGAAAATGAGGTTTCTAGACAACAGACCCCCTTCCCCCTCCAAAACCAATATATCCTGACAATTTTATCACCAGCTTTATCTAGCTGAAAAATAATGAGTTTTTAAAACTTGAATGTGATAAGGTTTTCTAGCCCAAAATAAGGTGACGAAATATGTTTGTC
>JAECUM010046472.1:0-29371 GCA_016617855.1 Megalonaias nervosa | reverse complement strand
GCTCTCTGCCCCATGGAAGAACCCCAAATAAACATCCAGAAAGGGTGTTAGCCAAAAGAAACAGAACATGGGTGTGCCGCATAATAGTCATAAGAGAGAGAATGACAATGTAAGGACCCCATGAAAGTCACACAGGCTATCGAGGGGTTCCATTGAAGGGTAATCGCTGGGATCTACTGATTATTTTTGATAAATTAAAATACAGACAAACATGCATACATACAGACATACATAGAAAGGGGAAATAATTCTCTAGCAGAGGAGGAGCAGAGTTATCGCGCTTTATTAAGTATTTTGGTGATTTCAAATTCAATTAAATATCTATTATAAATATTATTTAATAATGAATATTGGAGAACCACACTCAGCTAGATTAGCACGAGAAAGACTAGAAGCAATTAGAAAATATTTACCTGTTCGTGATGCTGTCAAGCAACAATTACAACAACGACAATTATTTAAACCTATCACTGAGACCACTAAAGGTATTCAACCTGTGTTAGAGAAAACCGCTGAAGAAACTGGAAAAATAGCAAAAAGAACAAAACAAACAAAAAAGATTCTTAGAGAACTTCCAGCCGAAATATCTGCTGCGATGCCAGTCCCGGAAATACCTGAGGATGCAGACCAGGCAGAAGAAGGTGCTGAAGCACTAGCACCTGAACCAAAATCAGCAGTTAAATTGATAGATAAATTTAATGAAGAAACTGTTAAGGTAATTAAAAAACTTAACATACAAAAATTAGCTGAATTTGCTTTGAGTAGTTTTAGTCGAAGAGGTAAATTAATGAAATCTGAATACGCTAAAGATATTAGAAATCGTGAACAATGGCAAAAATCATTATATCGCATATATATGAATGTTGAACAAACTAGAGTTGATGATCCACTATATCAGGATTATGTTAGTGAAATTAATAAATTAATCAAATTAGAAAATGAGAAAAAACAAAGTAAAAAACCTTCAAAACAAACAACACCAAAACCATCTGAGCAATTATATCGTGATTATCCAGGATCATCAAAATCACAAATACCAGTTCTATCTCCTACATCAAAGAAAACAACATCATCGAAACCAAGTGAAGAGGAAGAAGAAGAATTTCAAGATGCTCCCGGTGTAATTGGAAGTGGTTTAGGAAGTGGTCTTATTACTTGTCCCAATAATATCCTTGCTGATGTTGATCGATTAGAAATTCTCATCGGAGGAAAACGAGCTGGTAATAATTCTCCAGAAATCATTAATGAAGCAGCTGATATTTGCAGACGATTATTTACCGGTGGTATCATGGACGTTGATGTTTATCAGTCTCTTATTAATGAAATTGCTGATGACTACTACAGCGACTGAGTATGTAATTAAATACAATTACTATAATAAAATGATCGTACATAGTACTCAACGTGGACCAACTATGGTCAGGGTGATAAATTCACGATTACCAGTATATAAAACGACATACGGAAATGGACTAGGTGATGTTGTTCAGGGTCTATTTAGAAGGATAGCCCCAAAAGCAATACCGATTGCAAAGCAACTAGGAATGAAAGCTATTGATGTTGTTCGTGAAAAAAGTATTGGTGCTGTTGGTAATGTTGCTGGTAAAGCATTTTCAGCGATTAAAGATAGATTAACACGATTAATACGCAGACCTGCGGTCCGACCTCAACCAGTAAAATTACCTAGTACAGAAGTTATGCCTGCGAATGTCAGTAAAATAATAAATCAAGTTGCTAATCAAAACCTAGCAGAGTTGGCTGATGTGCCTTTATCAGAAAAAGAAAAAAATATAACCGCTAGTCTGATAGCAGGAAGTGGTTTCACTTCCCGAAGTGGTCTCACTTCCCGAAGTAATCTTCGTTTTAGACGATAATAATTATAATACAGATGTTCAAGCGTATATCTGATCCCACATTTGACATGGATGCACCGGTACTAAAAGATGAGTCTGTGCGTGATTATCAATATTATTCTTATGACGCTCGAATTCCAGATCAGCGTGGACGAATTGAATTACAAGTTCAGGATACAAGTAGGTATTTCTTACCCGCTGAGGCTTTTATTGAAGTAGAAGGTGAAATTTTAAATATTGCTAATCCTGCAGCACCAGTAGTATATGGAGCTGAAGTTAGGGTTGGTTTTGTTAATAATGGTATTATGGCGTTATTTGACAGTGCAACGTACATGATTGACGGAAAAAATATTGAATCTATTCAGAAAGACGTCGACGTTGCAACAACAATACTTGGTCTTGCAAGATATAGTGATGATTATTCAAGATCAACTGGTCCATCAATGATGTTTGTAAAGGATACTTCTAACTACCCTGATAACAGACAATATGATATAAGACGACCGAGAAATAATGCCAACAACGCTGACGCTGACTTGTGGCCTGTGGTTCATGGTGCTAATCCAGAATTTAATTTAGGATTTGCAGCACGTCGAGCAATGTTGCGTGGTGAAAGAAGAGCGTTTTCATGTTCAATTCCATTGTCACATATCTTTGGATTCTGTAGAAATGTCAGAAAAGTTATTTTCGGAGCTAAGCATACAGTTGTACTTGTACGAAAAGCAACCGACAACGATGCATTATGGAGACCCATTGGTGATCCTGGCAAAGTAATTCTGACAAAACTTTCATTGTGGATGCCGGTGATGACTCCATCAATAACTGAAGAAGATCGTCTACTCTCTTTTATGAATCAAGGTGGTAAATCAGCATTATCGTGGTTAACAATGACCACAGATGCTATCCAGAGTAATATTAATGGTTTATTTACATGGCAAATAGCATCACAACAAGGTGTTTCTGCACCACGATATATATTTATTGCATTTCAAGATGCTGCACGGGTGGATGATCAAACACGTAGTATTATGATATTTGATAATCTTGGTGTTTCCGAAGTTTCCTTAAGAATAAATGGACATCAAGAACCATCCGATGATATTTTATTGAATTTCGATCAAAATCATGTAGCACGTGTATATCACCGTCTAATGACGTTCATGGGACGTGATCAAAATGTTGATACTGGTTTACAAATATCACAATTGGATTTTACAACCTTATACCCAATTTATTACTTTTCGTTAGAACATTTAGATTTAACCAGACAGTCAGTAGTTGATATACATTTTCGAGCTCATGTTAATAGAGATATTGGAGCTATCCCTAATTACAGGGCAATTGCTGTCATACTCAGCGATAAATCGATGTTACTTGAAGGTGCTGGTGGACGAATGAGAGTTGTTGATGCTCCAGTAGAAAACATGTAATTAGATTATTTATGAATATTATAATGTTGTATAATAATGTTAGTGTTAGTCTGACTCCTGGTCAGATTAAAAGGATACAATCAGCATCAAAAAATAATTGTGGATTAAAAATATTGCTAAAGAAAGATCAGATGAGCGGCTCAAATAAATTATCTCTTACAGAACGTCAGCTCGGGCATTTCAATGAAGCAAAAAAATCAAATAAAGGTATAAAACTTAATCTTTCTGCGGGTGCCATTAAAGATATCATTAAGACGGGCGGTATATTTCCACTTCTTGCTGCTATACCAGCATTAATTGCCGCTGCAGCCCCAGCTGTTGCAAAGGCAGCTGCATTAGGTGCTGTTGGAACTGCTGCTGGAATGGCATTAAAGAAAGCAACCGGAGAGGGAATCAAAAAAAAGGGAAGAGGTCTAAGATTACCGGGGACCCCACACTGGTACGGAAAAGGCCTAAGATTACCAGGGACAATTTACTAATATCTCCTATGTCCAATTTTGATTTACTAGATGCTGCTAAAAAATTAAAAATAAAAATTTTAGAGGAGTTTTCATGCGCGATCAATTACCAAAACAACCAAACAATATTGAAACAGGTATTATTAATCTCGATAAAAATTCTGGTCCAGGCACGCATTGGGTCGGATATGCAATTGATCCACGTGGAATTATTTATTTTGATTCATATGGACTAGCTCCACCAAAAGAATTCTTAAAGTATATTAGTTGCTATCAAAGTATTCCAATATGGTATTCAACATTACCTACACAAACATTAACCGATCCACCAATATGTGGTCGAGAAGTACTTAACGTACTTGATGCTATATCAAAATCAACAAAACCACCCCACAAAGTTGTACATGAATATACTACGACGTCATATTTAAACAGACATTAGTAAATATAATGGTGGATATTTATGGAAGATCTTCTCGTGGTAAAGGTCATCAGCAAGCTGATTTATCTAAGTATGCAACTATTGATCAACTCAGAAATGAAATTGATGATTTATTAAATCTCACAAGTGTGGATCAAAATGAAGTAGTTGTTTTCAGGATAAACTGGGACGATTAAAAACTAGTAATATACAACTACCAGATATACTTATACGAGTTCCCACCGCGGCTGTTAATAATATAGTTACTTTCTCTGATCAGGGTAAAATACAAGATTCCGGTACGTCAGTCGGTGATTATATTAAGAAAGTTGGTGATTCATTTACAGGTAGCATTATTATGAATCAAAATAAAATTACAGATCTTGGAAATCCAACCGCAGATGCAGACGCCGCAACAAAGAAATATGTCGACGATCAAGAATCTAAGTACGTATTGACCAACCGCGGTATAATGCGTGCATTTCTCGACATGAATAATAATGGCATTAATAATCTTAGAACACCAGAATATAATTTTGATGCTGCGACGAAGAAATACGTTGATGATAAGGAAATTCCTATTTCAACTTCATTAAAAACAATCGGTGATGAAATTACTACACTTAGTGTTGATTTTTCTAAACACGTAGAAATGTTCTTAAATTTTCGTAAAAATGTAAACAAACCCATTAAAGAATTTTTTGGGGAACAACCAACCGTTGAAATAAAACTAGCCGACATTAACACGAAACTCAATGATATTGCCAGTGGAATACCTAATATTGTACAAAAAACTAATCTGATTAAAATTCCACACGGACAAATTAAAAATATCGTATACACAGTAGCATCAGGACTATCAACATGGACACCACAAAATAATACTATCAAATATACCGCAGAAATTACTGGTATTTACAGGCTGTCCGTATTTAGTGATGAAAGATTTGCTATAATTAACAGATATATATTGCGTCATTTAACTGATTCTCTCTCTGGAGTTGTATCTATATTGTTAAGAAAAGATGTTGAAGAAACATTTATACTGAGAATATATGATCAAACAATAAACTCAGAGCCTTATTGGTGGCATATGGAATTTGTGGCTGAAACACCGCAATTAGTCACTTAATATAACAATAATGGATCAACCTCAGTCTCGCATTGACGTTCAACTTTACAGATGCAATCAAATATGTGAGCGTCTGACTAAACTAAATAATTTTATCGACTATTATAACACGAAAATAAAAAATACAAAAGACGTATAGTTGTCATCGATGTAGTTGTTTACTCGGTTTCTGCTGTTATTACTGGAACAGGATTATTATTATCAATGTTGACGATGACAGCACCTACTATTATAACCATTATTGTTTCAGCATCAACGACTATTGCTGGTGTTCTAGGTATTATAACCAAAAAGATACATACTTGTACAAATGCTAAACTGCACGATTATATGATTAAATTACACACAGTGGTAGAGGCATGTTCTAAATTATCTTTGTATATTTCTTCGTGTGTCAGTGATGGTGAAATATCTGATAATGAATTCGCGATGATGATGAAAACTTATGATGATGCTTTTAAGGTGATCGCAAATGATTTTAATGAATTAAATAACAACAATAATAATAATGACAGACAGGGAATTACTTCAGCAGATCGTCACTAATACAACTCTGTCAAAAACTACTATGATATCGTTAAGTTCGACCAATCCTGAGTTTAGTGTCAATTTTCCAACCGCAATTCCTGCAAAAGAAATAGCATTAGCACAATTGCGAGTTTATTATAGCTGGCCCAACATTAGATCAAAGCCATTTGGTGGACTACAGCCAAATAATTCATTAATATTTGCTAATAAGAATAAGCCTGATGGAACTCCTGATTGGCAAATAGTTTCTATTCCAACGGGCAGTTATCAAATAGAACAGATTAATGATGAGTTCCAACGCAGAATTAAATCTATTACAGGAAAAAAAACAAAAATAGCAATTACTGTCTACGAACCAACACTATCTGCGGTTATTGAAGTAAATTCCCCTGATTACTCCGTAGATATTTATCAAAGTTCGATTAGATCAGTATTAGGTTGGCCTGAATATCCACCGGTTTATCTAGTACCACCAGAACCACAGAGATCTGATTTTGTCATAGATGTTAAAAAATTTATAAAACCTCCAGAATATCGAACAGAAAAAAATGCTTACCCATGGTGACGATATTTTGGTGATGGAGTTGTACATTATATAGATAAAACAGAAACCCATTTTACAAAAATAGTTGATGGTAAAAAAGGTAAAATAATAGTACTTGATGTTGATGAAATAAATTCATATGCTAGTATAATTAAGTCTGAACACGGACGTGTACTTAATGATCTAAGAAATTTATTTTCCAGCATTAGCACTTCTTACAACGATGACTTAAAAAATCAAATAATTGAAGCAATACAACATTTGAATCAAGTTGCTTCAGACCTAGAGTTCATGAATGATATTATTGTTAACAGAGAAAAAAAATTAGTGAACATATTAGCAGATAAACGATATAAAGAGTTATATATAGTTAATGAAGACGGTCCACCTCGAGGTGTTAGACTAAATCTTCTGTTCACAATAATATTTCTAAAACATTTCGGAATTACGCGAGAACAACTATCAACATTTATAATTCCTGGATTTAACTCTGAAGAGCTAAAGAAATCAGTTAATGATCTTATTGATGAACAATTTAAAAGAATATGTGATTCATGGAAAAATTAATACCTACACCAACCATTCTTAAATATAATAATGATCCACACGGTGGAGGTCGTCATATCTCACCTGGTATTGTTAATATAACAACAACAATTGCAGTCAATCTGGTATGTGATGTAATTGATGACATTTATCAAGTAGATCTTTCAAAATCTAATCACCGCAGTGCCACTGCGGAACAGGGGTATATACTATATTCATTTAGCCCTAAAGACCCACCCGGTTGGTTAATTGTGTCTGAACCAATTAACCCCGTGTACCTGAGAGTTCATAATCCATTTCTGACAAGAATATATTTCAAACTCACTGACCAGGCAGGAAATATTTTGGATCTAAGACAAGAATCTCTTAATATTAATTTGTATATACGCTCGTAGAACGTCTGATTAAATATTTCCTAATATAATAAGGGAAAAAATAATCTGATTCTGAAATAATATATTTTTTTAATCTGATGGGTAAATATATACTCTGTTTGATGTTTTTGGACAGATTTTCTGAAATTTACCAGAAATTGAAATCTGCCGGGTATAATTACCCGACTGATTAACAAAATCTGTGGAAAATCTAACAGATTTTCTGAAAACTGTAGAAAATATTATTATTATTATTATTATTATTATTATTATTATTATTATTATTATTATTATTATTATTTGTAGATTTTGTTAATTTTATCTATAATATTTGTAAATGAGGCCTGACAAAATCATGAAATCTGTGGAAAATCCGTTAGATTTTCAGAAATTATTATTAATATTATTATTTGTAGAAATCTGAAATCTGTTAGAAATTATTATTTTATTATTTTTTCTGTGGAAAATCTATTAGATTTTCTGAAATCTGTTAGAAATTATTATTTTATTATTTTTTCTGTGGAAAATCTATTAGATTTTCTGAAATCTGTTAGAAATTATTATTTTATTATTTTTTCTGTGGAAAATCTATTAGATTTTCTGAAATATGTTAGAAATTATTATTTTATTATTTTTTCTGTGGAAAATCTATTAGATTTTCTGAAATCTGTTAGAAATTTTTATTTTATTATTTTTTCTGTGGAAAATCTATTAGATTTTCTGAAATCTGTTAGAAATTATTATTAATATTATTATTTGTAGAAATCTGAAATCTGTTAGATTTTCTGAAAACTGTCAGAAATTATTATTAATATTATTATTTGTAGAAATCTGAAATCTGTTAGATTTTCTGAAAACTGTCAGAAATTATTATTAATATTATTATTTGTAGAAATCTGAAATCTGTTAGATTTTCTGAAAACTGTCAGAAATTATTATTAATATTATTATTTGTAGAAATCTGAAATCTGTTAGATTTTCTGAAAACTATCAGAAATTATTATTAATATTATTATTTCTAGAAATCTGAAATCTGTTAGAAATTATTATTTTATTATTTTTTTCTGTGGAAAATCTATTAGATTTTCTGAAATCTGCTAGATTTCTGAAATCTGACAGAAAATTAAAATTTATTGGGTATAATTGTCCGACTGAATCATGAAATTCATCAAAAAACTGTCAGAAATTATTAATATTATTATTATTTTATTATTGTTCTGTGAAAAATCTATTAGATTTTCTGAAATCTGCCATCTGAAATCTGAAATCTGTTATAAATTATTATTAATATTATTATTTTCTGTAGAAAATCTGCTAGATTTCTGAAATCTGTTATAAATTATTATTAATATTATTATTTTCTGTAGAAAATCTGTTAGATTTCTGAAATCTGACAGAAAATTAAAATTTATTGGGTATAATTACCCGACTAAATCATGAAATTTACCAGAAATTGAAATCCGCCGGGTATAATAGGTACTCTGATTCATGAAAAATTACAGATTTCCTTATCTGATGGGCAGTTTACTAATCAAAATCATTAAAATCTGATTTCTATGATTAAAGCAATTGTATATATAATAAAGCGAGATAACTCGGCTATCTCTCTCTGCGGAGTAAATTAAACGATTATTTCCCTTACTACTACGGTCGATTTACAGACAATAAATACTTCTTGTTTTTCGTTAATTATTTAGTGAATTATTTCTTTTTCTGTAGGTGATTAGCTGTTAGTAAAGCATCAATTTGTAACAGAGATGAATATTGATGCATCTTTTAACTCTGATAATCTTAAATTCATGTCGGTTTATACGAGTGCGTAAAGTTATTTTTAGTTATAACATGTATTTGACCTTAACGAACGATAACTCTTACAAAAAATATAATGTGTGATTATTTTATATAGTATATATAAATAATGTTTGTAAATTAAGTAAATATACGTTACAGTTGTACAATAATTGTGATTTTATTCAGTATATTGGTCGTACGTAATTTGTCTGCTTATTCAGTGTTGGGGTAACTACATAATAATTTTAAAACGTCTATATGTATGAATCGGAAAATGGCTCAGTGGTATAGTTGTTGCAACTATGATACTGACGACCGTGGTTCGATTCCTATGGCTGACGAATGTTGACAGTATTCGGAACGATGCTATTTTATTTTAAAGAAATAATGATTATATATGAACCAAGAAAATATATATAATATTATTTCTGCTATTAAAAAATTAAAGCATAACGGAATAAATATATCTGATAATCTCGATCCTGAAAAAATATTATGCGATTATGAAATATTAAAACAAAGAAAAACTGACAATAAATACACACTACCATCCAATTATAAATTTGTAAAATCAATTTATCAGTCTATGTTAGAATCCTTGGCAATGGTAAATGACAAACAGGTAAAACTATTTGCACCTCTTGCACGTTCGATCGAAAATATCAGATCCGAACTATCTCGTGAATACGAGAAAAAGAAGATCGTGGATAATCGTGTAATTCAATTAAGAAAAATTATGTTATTTGATTCTGTCAAAAGTGAAAGTGACACCGAGAGCAGCGACGGTGAAGGTAAAATATAAAATCGAATTATATACAATTTATTTATTAAGAGTACAGAATTAGATATATTCAAATATTATCCGCTGATCGTATTTTATTGAATATGCTGATCTAGTAATATTATCTGCAACATGTTTTACTGATTGTGGATGTATGCTAAAATATTTTGCAGCCGCATTAATTGATGGAAAAGTTATTTCCTGTTCTGTTTCTGTATTTATGAATTTAATAGATCTTCTTGCAAACGTTTTACATTTTCCAGTATTTCCGCGTGCAGCATTCTGACTAGGTGTAATAACTTGCAGGTTAGATAACCGATTATTATGGGGATTTCCGTCAATGTGATCAACTACAAATCCATTTTCAACTACTCGATGAAAACATTCGAATATGAATTTATGTGAGTAATAATTTTTATTTCCAGTATTAAACGTAAAATAACCAGTATTATTAATATTACCGACTGGTTTTTTCAATCTACAGTTTCTGATTACACCATCTCGGGATGCTTCATAATTTGTATATACTGGATGTTTCACAAATTCGTATTTATTACGAAATGTTTTTTTCCTTAATTCTCTTATAATATCGTTGTCGATCATTTCATCATAAGTCTGATTTGTCTGAGTCATTTTATATAATAATATTATTTGCCTAAATCATTATTTTGAAATCTGACCAGATAATCTTCTTCTGTCTTTATAGGAGAGTCAGTGTTATTTTTTTTGTCATAATATCGTTTTAATTCCCTGTATTTTTTTCCGCCACATTTTAGACACAATTGAGTTTTTCCTCTGACTCCAACACCACACTGAATACACGGTATTGGTCCTGTACTTCCATTTTTGAAACTTTGTGCATGATATCCACAGTATTTGTTCACGCACGGTTTATTACAAAGAGAAGTATATCCAATTCTGAGCCAACACATTTGTTCTTTGTTTCAATCATTATATATATACTAAAATTTTAATTTAAATACTTGTCTTAATTATATGGAGGAATTATCGGCAATTGAACCTCAGATATCCAGATTTGATCTTGACAGATTATCAGAATATAAATTTAGTACTTTGATGCAAGATCTGGCATTAACGGATGAGGATATAACCGAACGTATTCGTGAAGCAAAAAATGAATTTCGTGACGATGGTGCTGCTCATGTATGGTCAACATTCAGAGTCGGAAATGTTACTAATATGATGAATGACAAACGAGGAAAAATAATTATTAATCACCTTGATGATCAAAAATATTTTATTTTAATAAAATTTATTGTAAATATAAAAGAAGATATTTGGATTATTCGTGACAAGCGCGATCCAGTACACATACAATCAGGAAATAATATTGTTCTCTTAAATAATAAATCTAAGCCCGGAATACTAACAGGTGTTGACAAATTATATTATATACAGAGTTATCCAGCAACTGCAGTTGTATATGGAATATTTCCGCTGAATAATAAACCTGACGTCGGGGATCTAAAACCTATGAAACTGTCAGAATCAAGAATAAACTGTGTAGCTGAACGAGTTACAGAACATTTTACAAATGCGATACGTGGTAATGGTTTAACAGATTTACGACGTAAAAAAATAAATACTTGGGCAGAATCAGTTAAAGATACCGGAGCATCTATCAAAGATGTCGCTGAACTAGAAAAGAAATTAAGATTTCCAATAACGGTAAAAACGCTGACGGGAGAGATTTTATATAAAACAAAATATGAATCAAGAGGAGCTCCAATAGATATTATTGATCATAATTCGCAAGCATGGACCTCAGCAGTAACAATATTTCCACGAGATAGAAAAGTTAAATTTTATGATGGTCATATATTTGATTTTATCAGAAATATCAGTAAAAGTGACCCTGTGTCTGTTTGGTTATTTCAGAGTTCGGAATATGATAATTACGATCAGTTTGTACGGCCTAATGGTGATATTTACCGTACAGAATCTCTTAATGTAGAAATGGAAAATCTTGCGCTGAAATATACTTCAGACGATGTCAAAGTTAGACAATTATTAAATAATTGTTTTACAGTTCCATCCGTAGTGGCTCATTTCGCTCAGGAGAAAAATTTATGGAAACCAACACGATCGGAATTTCTTGAGGATATTCATAAAAGTTGCGTAGAATATGGACACGGAGGATTATGGAATACTAAATACAACTATAGTGACGTTATATCCGTCGATATAGTAGCATGTTATCCTGGAAGTTTTCTTGGATACGGAGAATGTTCTGAATACTTTAAGAGATTCGGACATCCATCACACGAGATGACCAGGGTTGCGATAAACGGACATTTACCAGATTTTGACTTAACCGGATTTGCTCATGTAGAATCATTCGAATTTGTAGAAAATCTCCATCCGATTACTTATACTTTGTTTGGAAGACATTTTTCAGAGCGATGTTGGGTTCCAATAGTACTATTGCGATATATGCTTGATGTTGGAATTTTAATATCTTTACAGATGAGTGAGGCGATTATATCATATAGTCCACAGAAACAAATTTGGTTACCAGAACCAAATAGATTTAATATTAATGATGTCAGGAAAGAATTCCCTAATCTTAATGAAGATGATATTATTAAAATTACTAATAATATATGTAAATGCAGAGACGAACATGATGAAAAACTTGCAAAAGATCTTGGTAGAAAGATAATTGGTAAATTTACTCAAGGAGGAGCCTATGATCATAAAAGACGTTGTACAAGATTAATTATGGACGATGCTGAACTCGATTTTATAATTGCTGATACAACAGAAAAAAACATATTTATAAATCGGAGTAATGCTTATTTGTCAGACGGAACCAAACTAGGTACAATTGTGAGTTATCTTGATGGTGACTCACCGCAATGTACTCATTTAAGATCATCTATGTTGGCATATGTTTCTATAAATCTACTGTCTATGACAAATATATTTCCTCGTGATGCTGTCAGAGTAGCAACGGATTCGTTTTATATAAATAAAAAATATACGGATGTATTAAAACCACTACTTGGTAATGGTGAATGGGGGTCATGGAGAATAAAACAAGAAAATATACTTAGTTATTCTGAATCTGCCGACGTTGAAATTAAGGAAATATATCACAAAAATAATAAACTATCAAAATCATCAGCACCATCTGTATATGATCCTGTGGCTAGATATAAAACTGTTTATCTTAATGGGTGTGGAGGGTCAGGTAAAACAACTCGTGTGATTAAATTATTCATGAATAATAATTCAGATATAATTGTTTTGACTCCGACACATAAATTAGCCAGAGAAATAAAATAACGAGGAGTAAAATCGTGTACTTATCATAGTTTCTTTAGATGGTGTGGAGACACATGGACTCCCGAACGAATGGGTGAAAAATATATACCTAAATATATTATATGGGACGAGATATGCACGGTCTCGTTAGAAATATTAAAAATATTTCTTGAATGGTTATTGACGAAAAATACTGCTATAATAATGTGTGGTGATCATGGTCAACCACCACCCTTTATTGGACAGTCTCCACATGAATGGCTGAAGAATAATGTAGATTATTATGAAGAAATAAATGATGATCATAGAGCTATTGATGAACCACTGAAGGAATTTAAAAGACTAATCAGACTACAACCAGACAGAGTACAATGTGAAATAATGCGAGGAGTAATTCCAGAGACTTCTATGAGTGATTTTCTAAATTTATGGAATCCCGCTGATTTAATAGTTGCAAGTAGAAAGATAGCTCGTGATGAACTACAGAATAAATTATTTATGTTACATAAAGAAAAGTTTTCAGATCTACCTGTACTTTTGTGTTATCGCCCAGCAGATACTCGACGACAGAATATTGATGTTGAAATTCCTGGTGGAGATACTGAAAGTGTCCGAGTACAGAATCTTGTCTTGAATGATAATGTTTTAGTCGATATTAATGTCGTTGAGAATGCGCTGAATATGAATAAATCACCGTGGACGTTAGGATATGCTATAACAATCCATTCTTCACAGGGGTTAACTATTTCTGATACAAATATTTGGATTATAGATGATCGGATCGAATGGTCGAATTTAGTCTATCTCGCAGTTTCTAGGGTCAGAAGAATATCTCAACTACATAGGGTTATTATGAATTTTACAGAAAATAATGATCAGACTGTTAATGATGACGTAATAAGAAAAAAACTATCTGGTTATAAGCAGTGTGATAAAAAAAATAAACGTGATTTTGATATTGATGTTGAATTTATTATAAAACTAAAAACACAACAGAATAATAATTGTGCAAGTTGTAACTGTAATATGTTGTGGCAATATTCGAATAATAATCCAAGACAATTTACCGTAGACAGAATTAATAGTGATCTTGGTCATACACGTGATAATGTGATGCTGACCTGTCTCGAGTGTAATCGACGTCGGGGCGCTGCACGCCCTGGTTCTGGTTATGTAATTGTATGTGGTGGTAATTGTGTGTCTTCAGGGATTACCTGTAATTGTTCACGTACAAATCCACGTTGAGGGGCTGTAGAATCTAATCTGTAGATTGGAGGTCTACCAGTGGATCTAACCACACTAGAAATTGTATGTGTAGTCACGCTCCAGATAGGATCAGTTGCTCTTTTTTTACCACCTTCAAATTCACCAGGTTCGTATAAATATCTTACAGTTACATTACCTAATACTGGTTGAGGTTGATGTCTGTCATTACTACGGGGTATATATATTTTTGTAATCGCATTAGAAGGTTTCATGGAAGCTGAACGAGTAATTTCATTATTTAATGCAGATATCACATTTGGTAACCTTGCAACCCATTCACGAGATCTCTCACCGGATTTAAAGTCAGTAGATATTTCTTTTGCATATTGGTATCCAAATAACCGCTCGGCAAGTGTTCGATTAAATCGTTCAACAATTGCCTGATCACGATGAATTTCAGTATGTCCTCGTCTGATTTTAACGTTATGTTTCTTCATCAACGATAATACTGCACCAAGAAATTCTTTGCCCGGATCAACCTATAATAACTGTGGCCATCGCAAAGGTCCTCGCTGATAAATTCGTTCAAATGCAGATGCAACTTCAAATGCTGTCTTTGTTGATAATGGTTCAGCATCTTTATATTTACTTGCAATATCAACGACAGTTAATGCGTATTTGTATGTGCGTGATTTTCGTCCACGTGGTTTAACATTATCATATGGTAAAAACAAAATATCTGCTTGATGAACCTCATTAGGGACGCTGACATCAAAATGTGAATATTGAATATTTTTAGGTGGTGGTAGATAAATTTGCCATATTGCCTGTCGTGCTAACCACGCTGCAGCAACAGAACGTGAGACTTTTGATGCTTCAGATAATTTAGTAATCGCTGATCTACCTCTCCAATATCCTCTTGGGCTATAATAAATGGATTCCATTATAATATTTATATAATTAATTACCAGCCCCTAATATTATTTTACCTTTCATGGCAGATTTTACTAGAAAACTAACTAATTTATCTCTGACAGATTTATTTGGTATAGAATTTAATGCATGAATCAATTTTACATCTGCGAGATGCCTTTGTTGTAAATCTTTACTTTTATACGCAACATCATGAACATGACACACTTTATCAATTTTATTTACTGGATGCTCTCCTGGTCTTGGTTGATCTTGATCATCAAGTCGGATGTCAAGTCGGGTTCCAGGACCACAATAATTATATCCTGGTAAGTGTTTTTTCCCCGGATATTTAGCCCACGGAGTTCCTGGTAATTTTCCTAATAAAGCGGCTATATCTCCACCTGTCTTTGTCCCTGAATCAGACATGGAGATAAATTTATATTTTTTCGTGCCGCATTTTACACATTTACCTGTTAATGCACGTCGTTTATTTTTTGTTATTATTGTTGTCAGTCCAGTAGTGGGTGTAGATAATCTACATCGAACACAATATAGACTCATGTTATTAATAATATGGATATAATTGACTTTTCGGCGACACGAAAACAGGAACCAGTAAAGCATCATCCAGCATTACCAAATTCGATAAGGATGATTATAATAGGTCCATCTGGATCAGGTAAAACACAACTATTATTAAATTTAATAATGCGATGGTTAAAATGGAGTAAATTGTATTTAGTAGCACCATCCGTAGATGATCAACATTGTTACAAAATACTTAAAGATTTTAATGAAAATGCAAAATTGCTGAATGAAGACGGTGATGATGTTGTTGACTTTATCACCGATATTGATGAAGCCCCATCTGTAGATGACCTAAATGGATTTATTAATAATTTAGTGGTGTACGATGATATTATGTTGGACAGACAAACAAATCCAGCTAGAATATTTTCTCGAGGTAGACACAAG
Source organism: Megalonaias nervosa (assembly GCA_016617855.1). NCBI lineage: Eukaryota > Metazoa > Mollusca > Bivalvia > Unionida > Unionidae > Megalonaias > Megalonaias nervosa. Next base: position 13,129 of record JAECUM010046472.1, on the reverse strand, counting down.
AATACGGACGTGATTTATGTTACACAAAGATATACACAAATACCTAAAGTGATCAGAGACAACTGCAATATTTTGGTTGTGTTTAATGGAGTAGATAATTATACTTTACAGAATATTTATTATACTTGGTGTTCAGGGGATATGGATATGATGAAATTCAGAAACTTCTTTTCAAAAGCACAAGCTGTTCCGTTTGGATTTATTACAATAAATCTACATGACCCAAGATCTAGATATCGTGTAGGTCTAGATAAAATCTTTGGTCCTTGATTTTATCAAGAATTATAGCAGCAGGGAGGGTGAACCCTACAACTTTGAGTGACCTACCGAGTAAACTAAACGCACTATAACACAAAAAAACAAAAATGTCAAAAATAAATTAACAAAAATGAGCTAACTAAAACGATTTATTATCCGTTTTTTCAAACTATACGGTAATAATATTGTTAGGAGGGTTCGGTTTATCATTATTGACCTTATTTTTCAGCCTCTGTAGGAACCTTTATTTTACAAAAATAAGGTCTCGTACAAAGTTGTCTGTTCACCCTCCCTGCTGCTGATGTTGTTGACTTTATTACCGATATTAATGAAGCCCCATCTGTAAATGACCTAGATGGATTTATTAATAATTTAGTGGTGTACGATGACGTTATGCTGGACAAAGAATCAAATCCAGCTAGAATATTTTCTCGAGGTAGACATAAAAATACTGACGTGATCTATGTTACTTAGCGATATACACAAATTCCAAAAGTGATCAGTGATAACTGTAATATTTTAGTTGTGTTTAATGGAGCAGATAATTATACCTTACAAAATATTTATTATACTTGGTGTTCAGGGGATATGGATATGATCAAGTTTAAAAACTTCTTTTCAAAAGCACAAGCTGTCCCGTTTGGATTTATAACAATAAATCTACATGACCCAAGATCCAGATATCGTATAGGTCTGGATAAAATCTTTGGTTAATTATAGCAGCAGGAAGGGTGAACGACAAAAATTGAGTGACCCGGCAAGTAAACGAAACGCACTATAAAATAAAAACAAAACGTCAACAATAAAATAACAAAAGTAACTAACCCAAACGATTTATTATCCGTTTTCAACCGTACGGAAATAATCTCGGTTAGAGGCTTTGGTTTAGAGTTATTGACATTGTTTTTTCAGCCTCTGTAGGAACCTTTATTTTTGCTCACAGACTCGAGCAAAAAAGTTGTAGGGTTCACCCTTCCTGCTGCTTCTTCACATGCCGTTTTAAACTTCAACTCTCATTATATAATTTATCACACACTTCACACTCAGGCCCTAAACGGTTTTTCTCCAGTATCTAGCATTCTGTGCTTCTGTAGTGTTCAACGTAAATCAAACATTTTTCACTAGCATATTCATGTGCTCATTCAACGTTTACTCTAAAATGTAATACACATGATCCCATAATATTACCGAATTATCTGAAATCGTTGTTGGATTTTCACCAGTATATTTTTATATGTGCAGTTTCAAATCTCACTCCTGTTCAACGTCACACACTACACCCTTTAATGGTTTTCTCCTGTATGTATCCTCAGTTTCAAATCTCCATTCTGATGAAGCAGTCTATGAAATAGTTCACACTTATATGGTTTTTCTCCATTATGCTTCTTCACATGCCGTTTTAAACTTCCACTCTCATTAAATAATTTATCACACGCTTTGGTCCGAAACGGTTTTTTTTCCTCCAGTATCTATCATTCTGTGCTTCTGTAGTGTCCAACGTAGATCAAACACATTTTTCGTTAGCATATTCGTGTGCTCATTCAATTTTTATTGTTACGGACATGACTAGTCAATTTACAGTAATAATCCGCTATGTTCGTACCTAGTTCTCGAAGAGTCCATTTTCGATTCAGGAGCACCGATCGTGGTGGGAATCGTAATGTGCCAAGAGGAGGAAAAAATATTTCAAGAATGGTAGCATGCCGAGGGGTAAAAAAAGCATTTGAAGACAATGGCCTAAAATTAATCAGTATTTCAATATAAAGAGATACAGAGTAATGTGCTATGCATAATAATAATAATAATAATAATAATAATAATAATAATAATAATAATAATAATAATGATGATAATAATAATAATAATAATAATAATAATAATAATAATAATAATAAAAATAATAATAATTATAATAACGATGACGCTACTAATACTACCACAAATAATAATAATAATAATAATAATAATAATAATAATAATAATAGTAATATTTTTTGTCTAATGGGTCCCACATTGTATGCTTGGATACAAGATTATACAATAATGACAACTGTTTATTGGTAACATCCGCCATGTTCGTCATGAGTCCCGGAAGAGTCCTTTTTCAAGCACAGATCCTGGTCGGAATTGTCGTGTGCCACTTGTTACCATTGTATCGTCCTTAATTATCATTCTATTTACATTTAATATGTCCCTGTCAACAGAGATAGAAAAAATCCAAAGACAAATGACCCAATAATGTAATCAGTATTTGAATAAAGAGTAAAGAGCTTTGAAGGACAAGATTGCGAACAACCTTGTGGACATACCAGCGGACAAATACCTGACCCTGGCATATAGCCAAACTAGGGCAAACCACAGGAAAAAGTTCAAATTAAAGTCAGCATCGACAAATTGTTTCAAGTTTAGCTTCTTCTAATGTACAATAGGGACTTGGAACAAATTACCAGCAATAATTGCAGAAGCTCCTGACTTGGTTTCTCACAAGCAGAAGCTTTCCAAAATCACACTCTAATGAACTAGTCAGCTACAAGTAAGACCGAGTGATTCTCAGGGCTATTCCGGTTGAGGTTTCATATCTCATCGCCGCTACGGTAGCCGGATTGGTCTGAGTATGAAGGAGCGAAAACGTACACTGACACTCTTTTACTTATTTCTGCCTTTCCTGTCATTACTCTTCTGACTGTCCTATCACTTCCGTCTTTTCTTTATCTTTGACCACGCACCACCCGTTGCTTAATTGTCAAGGGTGACTGCGTCAACGTATTTATAGACATTGTAGACAGAAGAAGAAGAAGAAGAAGAAGAAGAAGAGGAACGAAAGAAGATGGTGAAGATGAAGACGAAAACAAAGAAGAAACAGAAGTAGAACAATTGCAAAACAAATGCTCTGTATGATTGATATTATGTATAATGTTCAATGTATTTTACGATGTCCGCCATCTTTGTTTTAGAGGCATTTATGTATTGGAAGCACCTGAGATTTTCACTCTGCGGTGTATACAACCATTATTGAACACCAATAAACCGTTGATAGAACTAGTTTGTACGTAGAATAGGTCATGGTCAACAATAAAATAATGCACTCACCATTTCATGCAAGGATAATGCATCCGGATAGTGCATGTCCTAATTTTTCCTCACCTCGAATTCATTTGGAGGACAATATTTACTGTACTGTTCATACGTCTGACTCAATGATTTTAGTGTTTGGTCATACATTTGTAATTACGGGTGTAATAATATAATTAACATTCAATAGTTGTCTTGAATCTCAATAGTTTAACGATATCTAACATTTATTGTGTCTTAAACACCTGTTAGCAATATGCACAATTTTGTCGGAGTGTTACTCAGTATAGTGCAAATGATAGATATAAATACCGGTGTCTTGCACACCTGTCAATTTTCCTTCAACCGGCATTGGGTTCGTATGCAAATGAAATACATAATCGGCTTCCAACAGTGTTAGGAAATGTCATCATTCTCTAACTAGAAATTAATTGAAAGTAATTAAATTATAAAATATACATTACGTTCTGCAATATAAATATTTAGTAAATTTCGATACTAAAGAAAATCAAAGGCAAAGAAATATCATGAAGTACTTTTAGACAGCGATTGAGTGTCTCCATAACGCTATTTCAGTACATTTGTATGACTTTATATTTTTATTGTAACAGAAATGGTCATCCATTTCGCCTGTTTTATATATTTATCTGTTTGTCATTGGAATTTTAATGTTACCCCATTGCATATTCTTAAATCTTAATAGTAAATTCTATTTGTATCAATATTTTTATTTAATACTAATTGTTGAGACTGTTGGTTATAAATACAAGTACATTCGGTTATATTAATTTATTTATTGACTATGAAGAGAATATGTACATAAGTAGTATAGTGGGACGATATAGGGACTATGGGACTTCCACACAAAATACCCCCTGGGACGATAAAGGGACAAGATTTATAGGGACAAATGGCACACCCTGGGACGATATAGGGACAATGGGAATTTTGTATCGGGACAAGAGGAATGGAACAGGTAGGGTGATGTCACGGTACTGGACTCTTGCAACAATGTAGCAAGTACCGTGACGTCATGCCACCTGTTTCATTTTCTATAAAAAGTTTTATGTATTCGCGTTCGTGTCTGTGGATAGTAAATTTTTTAGGCAAGAGAGAATAAGTCTTTTCGAGGCAATTGAGTGGCCCTGAAAAGGGCCTTTGGGTTCTTCTTCTACTTTCTCCAATTCTTCCACCAACTTCTCACTCTTCCAATTATTACTTTCTTCTTCTTTTCCTTCTCTGACATCCAGTCAGGATGTCCCATTGATCTAATTTTTTCCTGCACCTTTATCCAGTTGTTGTTAAGTCTGTCAAACTCTTCTTTCTTCTCTTTGTTTTCCTTCTCCTTTCTCTCTTTTGCCCAGGTCTCCTTGATCTTCTTGACTTCTTCTTCCAATACCTTTTTCATCAGGTCTTCCGCTTTCTTTATATTATCTAAGCCCTTTTCTACAAAAGGCCATTCTGTTAAAATGAATGTGTCTTTCAAAAAGCACCTTATTTTGATGACAACGTCAAGGGTCTGCTTCAACGTGCCTACTCTTACATATTTTGGGGTTATAAAACCTCTCAACTTCTCTCCTTCCTCCAATATTATGCCTTGTAGTTCATAACTTGCTACTTTCATACTCGTCATAAAGTCTAGGCTGACTGGATACCTCCACTCCTTTTGAAGTCTTTCCACCACATGGACTCCATCTATCATCCACCACCAACTGTCTCTTAACTTGTTAAAAACATCCATGCTGTATTCTGAGTAGAATGGCGCGAATGGTCGTTGTCCGTTTGCGCGAATGACTACTCGACTGAACGGCTATAGCCGCCTATGCACTGAGTGCTTCGCGACTGGTTAAGCCCCGGGCTGGGCCATTGCCCCGGTCTGGATGCGCGAATGATGTTGTTGCTGTTGTTTGGATTATACTGGCGTGCGCACACAAGTGCATGTGCCAGTTGTTAATTCCTGCACCGCAGGATGTTAATTTTCCTTGGGGAACGGAATTGTGCCACATTCCCCAGGCGTTAATGCACTCAAGGAGTGCTGTTAATTTTGCCGTCAGGTAGCAGAACAATAAGTTATATAGCTACCTGAATGCTAGGCCTACATGGTTGGGGATGGTCCCAGCACACACTCATGTTATTCAGTCAAGCTCAAGTATTGGGTGAGTGGGAGTAGCACCATCACTCACTCACGGTTTGGTTGTCAATCGAGGCTTAGTTAGGTGCGCGCATTGCACGCGTATTTGTGGTAGAGGGTGGAGAGGTCCCGGGCAGGGGAAAGACGACTCCAAGCCACGGTCAGGTATCCAGGGCTGTCTCCAGGGTGTTGGTCCACTTGTCGATGAAAATTTATTAGTTTTTGGTACTCTGTGCTGTATATTTTTGTTGTGTTAGAGGTAAGAGGTGTTAATTAGAGAACCTTGGGTGACAGTCAGTTGGCTACCAGTATTTTGTCACCTTGTGTGACTGGCCCTGATGGTCCTGGGCGTAGACCACCTTATATGTGATAATTTTGGGGTCCTACTGGGTAGGCCTGAGTTTATGGGGTCTTGGGTTTAGGGTTTAAGACCTTGGTTGTTTTGGTGTCGGACTTCTGACTTAGGGCAATTTTTTGCCGCCTTGTGCAGCGGGGCCTGATGGTCATTGGGTTTTTGACCACCTTATATTATCTATTTGGGGCCGTATTGTATTCCCCTAGTCTGTTTATGCGACCACCTTGTGGTGTGGTTCCCGTGTGTCCTGATGTTGGACCCTAACTCTAGTGGGAAGACTGTCACCGTTCGGTATGGAGTGAGTATTATAAGAGGGTTAGTTAGAGCAGAGTGCTATAGTGTAGTAGAGGATGGATATATATATATATATATATATATATATATATATATATATATATATATATATATATATATATATATATATATATATATATATATATATATATATATATTCTTTTTTTTTAATAGTCTGGTGGGTACTTTTTACAGTTATTATTGCTTTTAGGCTGGCGTTTAAGGATTTATGCGTGTGACTTATTTTGATTTGGGTAGGGTCTATGCCGTGTGAACAGGTCGTCTAATTGACTTTTCATAGACACCTATCCCGTGTTTTGCCACTCGCACTATATGATAATTTGGGAGGGGGGATCTTACAGTATAGTTTTGTTGGGCATTAAGATTTACTTTTTTTGTTTTTGTTTTTTAGTCTAATGTTTAATGGTTTTATGCTTGTGACTTAATTTGGTTTGGGTAGGGTCTATGCTGTGTGAACAGGTCGTTTAATTGACTTTTCATAGACGCCTATCCCGTGTTTTTGCCACTCGCACTATATGGTAATTTTGATGGGTGGGGGTGGGGGTGGATTTTATAGTATGTTTTTAGTTGGGCGTTTAGATTTTGTTTTTGAGACCTGATTCGTTTAGGTACTTAATGATGTTTCTATATGTGGTATTTGGATTATTGTTGTTACTATCTAGGAACTCTGGATATGTTATAGGGGATGTAATTTCTTTTTGTGCCCTTTGGAATGTTATTCTGGCCGTCTGATGTTGAGGGCAGTCATTGAAAATGTGTTTGAGGTCTTCTATGGTGCGGCAGTAGTAACAGTTTATATTAGCTGGTTTCGGTCCTAAATATTAACCAAAACTGCCGGCTAATTTTGTTTTTCCAGTTCTGATTCGGTTTATAATTTTTTGGTCCAGGCTGTTAACTTGTGGCGGTTTTATGAACCTGTCTACTTCCTTAGCTGTTGTGTTTAGTTTCCTGCCCTTATTGGTAGTGTCCCAGTATTCCTGCTATTTGTTGTTTATGTATGTTCTGGCTATACTTTGGGCTTCGGAGATACTGTACTTTAGTGGGGCCGGGATAGGTCTTGTAGTTTATTTTTTGCGATAGTGTCCGCTTGTTCGTTGCCAGAGATTCCTATATGTGACGGTATCCATACAAATTCTACAACTAGGTTTCTGGTGGATAGTTCTTTTAGCAAGTAGGAAGTTCTGTCAAGAAACATTTTCCCTCTTTTGGTATTATTAGTTTTGATTGATGTTATGACACTTAGGGAGTCGCTGATGATTATCGCTTTTGTAATGTTAGAGCAGGTGGAGCAGTGGTCTGGCAATCTGGTTCCCATTTGAATATTGAGTTCTGGGATTACCACTGCAGCTGCTGTTCTGGGGAGTCAGGTGATTTAGAACCTTCAGTGTAGATTTTTACAAAACTGGAGTAGCTGTCAAGTATATCCTGTGCAATGTTTGCTTTTCTCTGGAGTTCTTGTCCCAGTTTGTTTCCGAATTCAGTGGCTTTAGTGTTAATCCTTGGTATTGAGTTTTCCCAAGGTGTTGGGTTAGAGGGCTTCATGTACCCTTCCTGTTTGTCTAATATTGGTATTTCTTTCCTCAGTTCAAGGATTAATTTTCCACCTGGTAGGTTTGGTACAAGTTTACGACTAAAGGTTTTGTTGCACTTATTTATAGCCAGTCTAGTGGGATGCGTGGTGGGGTGTGTGAAAAATCGTATTGAGTATTTTAGCATCATTTCTTGCCTCCTCAGCCTTAATGGTAGATCTCCGGTGAGTACTTGGAGTTCATCAAGTAAGGTCGGGGATAGTGTGCTAGTACAGATAGCCAACGCTTTTCTTTGGATAGCATTTAGTTTTTGAAGCAGTGGTTGTTTGGCTGAGTTACATACCTGACACCCATAATCCAGTTTCGATCTAATGAGTGCCCTGTAGATGGTTAACATTGTTTTTTGGTCAGATCACCATGTTGATCCTTTAATGTTTTTAAGTAAGTTTAGATCTTTGTTGCATGCTTTAATAAGGTAGTTTATGTGGTGATTCCAGTTAAGATGGTTATCAAAGTACATACCTAGGAATCTTACCACATTGACGTATTTGATGAGTTGGTTTTGGATGAGTAGGTTAGGGTGTACTAGATTATTGTTCCGTTTGGGGGTAAAAATAATAGCTACAGTTGTTTCATGCGAGATCTTAAACCCCCATTTATCAGCCCATCTCCCTATGTTATCTAGGCTACTTTGTATTTCCGAAATGACTTGGTTGGCGGCTGGGTTTCCTGCTCTCCAAATACCGCCTTCGTTAGCGAATTGTGAGATGTTCATATTTTTGGAGGTTAGATTTTTATCCAGGTCGTTTATCATGAGGTTGAAGAGGGTAGGGCTGAATACACTGCCTTGTGCCATTTTCTAAGGGTTACTCGTTTGAATAGGTGTTTCCTACTTTGACTGTTATTTTGCGACTTGTTAGAAAGTTTTCAATCAGGTTGAACATGCGTCGAGTAATTCCGAAGTGGTTAAGTTTAGCTATCAGACCTTTCGTCCAAACAAGGTCAAATGCCTTTTCTAGATCAAGGAAAATCGCTATAAGGTTTCTTTCTGATTTCCTTTTGGCGTTGAAAGCTAATTTAATGTCCGCTTCTATCCTTAGCAGCTGGTCAGTGGTGGATCGCCTGTTTTGAAAGCCACATTGATTTTCTGAAAGTAGGTTGTTACTTTCGAGATGGTATTTTAATCTGTTGACCAGTATTGTTTCCATAAGTGTACATATGTTGTTGGTGAGGGAGATGGGTCTTCATGAGCTTATGTCATTTGGATGTTTACCCGATTTAGGGATTGGTACGATAATGGCATTTTTCCAAGTGTCTGGAATTACCCCACTAAGCCATATTTGATTGAGTAGTTTAATAATTATTTCCGTAAAGTTGGCTGGTAGGTTTTTATATATTATGTATCCAATTTGATCTTTACCGGGTGATGTTTCTTTTTTGGACCCTAACGCTATTTCCCATTCAAGGTAATATCATTGTTTAGTTTTGATTATTTAGTCCCTAGATCTTGGAATAGGTGTGTAAGGGATTTTTCTACTTTATTTCTATGTTCCTGGAATGTTTTTGTGTGGTTTAGATTACTGCTCATGTCTGAAACGTGCTTGGCTAATAAGTTTGCTTTTTGTTGATTATTTGTTGCTTCTCTTATTTTGGGGGTTAAGTTTACTGTTTTTCCCCGAATAGCTTTAATTGTATCCCAGACTTGTTTGGAGTTGGTTTTTATATCCAATTTGGAGCAGAATTCTTGCCAGGAGTTTTCCGTAGATTTTATAATTATGTGTTTAAGTTCCTTTTTCTTTGCCTTTGTATTTTATAAAATCTCCAGAGTTTCTAGTCTTTTTATATTTGTTAAGGGCAGTTCTTTTGGCCCTAAGGGCTGTTTTACATTCATCATTCTACCAGGGTACTGTTTGCTTTGTTAGTATGTTCCTGTTTTTGGTATACATAGTTTGGCTGCTCCCTGTATGCATTTAAGGATATTATCATTGAAGATGTTAACGTTATTATGTTCGAGTTCTTTGGTGTTAATTGCAGATAATGTTATTTGAAAGGTATTCCAATATGCTTTGACATATCTCCATTTGGGTGTGATTTCAATGGGGTTGTGTTGGGCTGTTAATTGGATGTTGATGATAATAGGGAAATGATCGCTACCTAACGTGCTTTCTTGATCTACCCACCAGTTAGAGATCTGTGCTAGTTTGGGCGTGCTTATGGTTAGGTCAATTGCAGATAGGTGTCCGTCTTTGGGATCTAATCTAGTTTTGGATCCATCATTAAGTATGACTAGGTTGGTTTCTACTGTCCATTCCTCTATCAGCTTCCCTCTATATTCAGTCCTATCGTCTCCCCATAGTACATTATGGGCATTGAAGTCTCCACAGATGATTAAGTTTTCTGTGTGGTTTTGGGAGATTTGACGGTAAGTGTCTATGCTGGTTGGGTGATTATTGCCTCCCGGGTCGTAAAAGTTTATAATTTGTATGTTAGTTGCCCCGAAGCTTACTAAAGTGTTTTGAATTTTTGAAGGTATCTTCATTGGTTGGTACTGGCAATGATTCAGTATATGGTATGGTGTTTGTAATGAAGGTAGCCAGACCTCCCCCTTTTTTCCCATTAGTTCTATTTTTAATTATACCGTGGTGGTATCCTGGTATCTTTGGTTGATAGTTTTTGTGTTCTGATAAATGTGTTTCTTGGAGGCATACTATATCTGGTTTATGTTTGGTATTATTAAGCTTGATAATTAATTCTGATATGTTGTTTTTTAGGCCTCTACAGTTCAACTGCCAGATAGTTATGTCTTTTTTGGTGTTATCCATTTTCAGGGTGGTTGCTAGTTTTTATCATCGGGGAGTTTGGTTGCTGTTGGTTGTTTCTTGATGTGTACTTGGTTAATATTAGTTGGCATATTTGGATAAAGTTTATAGCTGGTGGAATCATGATGTTGCTGGCCGCTATTTCTGTTAATATTTCCTGTAGTATTTCACAAATATATATTTGCTTGTTTTCTTGGGTGGTGTTGATGGTGTTGGTTTCGGTTTGTGTTGATTTATTTGGATTACTATTTTGTGTGTTATTTGCCCTAGTCTGTGTTGTTTCTGTTGTGTTTGGGGTTTTAGGTTTTATTGCTGAGTAGGATTTGGGTGTTTTATTGTTGTCGTTTACTTCCTTTTTTGCTTCTGCATATGTTAGGAAATTTGTATTCATCAAAAGTATAATTTTCTTTAATAGAGTAGCAGCACTCGGTTGCCCTAGATTGGTGGTTTCCCCTGCAGTTTGGGCATTTGATCTTTTGTCTGATGCATGTGCCTTGGTGATGGCCACCACAGTGGGCGCATCTAGGTTTAAAGCGGCATTTTATGGCATAGTGCCCCCAGTGTTGACAGTTGGTGCAAAACCTTGGCTTATTGATGTAGGGCTCCAAGCGATGAAGTGCATTGCTGGTGCCTAGTTTGACCAGTGTTGGAATGGGTGTAGTGGATTCTAAAATTGCTTTTGGGATAGTTTGCCCTTTTCTATTTCTGATTCTATAGGTTTTGTCTATTTTTGTCCCGTTTTCATTGAGTTGTTTGGTGAGGTTTGAATCGCTGATATTTTTATTGTTGCCAAAAAGATTAAGAACCGCTCTGTAGTTTTTGGTTGGCGGTGTTTGGTTGGGTCCTACATTGGTGGCGTTACTGCTTTGGTTGTTGGGCTTTGCTGAGGTGATGTTGTTGGTTACTTTCATTTGACATTTGTGGTGACGTTTTCCTTTAATTTTTATGTTCCCAATGTGTTCCATTTGTAGGTATTTTTCCACCTGACTTAGTGTACTGCACTGCACAATTAAGTAACCTGTATTTGGGCGGATTAGTCTAAATTGCCCTCAGTGGGTTCTTAGTAGGGCGTTTGTGATACTATTGTAGGTCAGGTTGAATAGTTGGGTATTTGTGCTTTTTATGTAGGTTGTGTGTTCCGGTGTGTGATATTTGGGTTTAGTTTTAGGTTTTGCCTGGTTTTGGTTGTCAGTAGCGTTTGTTACTTTGGTTGGTTTCTTGGTTTCTGCTGCTGCGTTACGGTTAGGTTGGTAGGTGTCAGAATGTTTGTAGGTGTTTACTGAGCTTGTTTGTTATTGTTATTTGTTTCTTTTGTCTTCATGGGCAGTTTACCTTTTCCTATATACATTACGTTTGTGGGTTGTTTATTTAGTTGTTTTTTTATTTTGGGGGGGGGCTGCCTGGTTTGGGGTTTTGTTTTATTGTTGGTGGGGTTGCGGGCGAAGTGTCCGTTGCTATTCCTGATGGTCCCGGGGTTTGGCTATAGTGAAATGTTTCCTTTCGTTTAATTGTGCCTGCTTTGTGTTTGTTGAAGTTTATGTTTTCATTTTTTGTTAGGGGTGGTGATGTTTGTACCTGATTTGCCGTTGATGTGAAGTTACCTTTAGGTTCAGTGTTTATCGTCGCAGGGGTTGGTGTGGTGTTCGTTCTTGGTGTCATTGTTATCTCACATCCGATTGGATGTTTGGTTGGAGATTCGGCAATGCATTCGTAAGTGAGTTTGCTTGTGCTTTGTGATGTTTTTAGTGGTTCAATTTGGGGGGAATTGGAGTTTACATCGTCTGCATAAGTCATTGGTAGGGTGTCGTTAAGAACCTCCACTTCTATTGATTTAGATGGGTCCCTGAATGAAACTGGGGAATCTTGACTTAAGTGTTGGCTTGCTGTGTTAATCATATGGGTTGGGGAGTTATTTATGCCGGTTAAGTTTGCAGTGGTTAGTTGCCTAAAAACTTGTCTATTCATAATGAGTTGTCCTGTTATTGCTTGAGAGTTAGTTGCTGTTGTTTGAGGGCTTGATGCCGTGGGGTGGGTGGTCATCTTTTTGATGTTGTTTATTTTCCTAACTTTGTTTTTCCTGTCGTTAAGTGCCAATTTGTTTTGGCTCCATTGTTGTTGCTTGTTATCCATTTATACCAGTATTTTGATTTACTAGTTGAATATTTGAATATTTAATTTATTAGCTCCTTTAAATTTAGGTAATATTTTGGTTTTAGACTAGTGGGAATTTTCTGTTATTTGGAGTTAGTAGGATGGCGGGGGTAGGATAGTAAGAGTTGTTAGTTTAGTAACAAAAATCTCCTCTTTATCGGAAAATCTAGACAGTGGTTTTCAAGGGCTTGAAAACTTGTTAGGATTCCGACCAGGTGTTGACTAGTATGATTCCTAGTACCTGTTTGCGAGGAGAGTGTTTTTAGTAAGGTATAGGTAGTAAAGTTTAGAGAATTTAGCGCCTCTCTTCTCCTATAGCCGAGAATCTCACAGTTCACTAGAGCTTGTAACACTGTAAGGACTCGGCCCAGGTAAATGTTAGTATGTATCCTAACACCTGTTTAAGGGGGCCCCGAGTGGCCGAGTGGTCTAAAGCGCTCTCCGTTACGGATCACTGCCATCTCACCTCTGTCTGCGTGGGTTCGAGTCTAGGATTCGG
>JAECUM010046471.1:0-13975 GCA_016617855.1 Megalonaias nervosa | reverse complement strand
CATATCTTTTTAACATTTTGGACTTGTTTGAGCACGAATTAGTAAAAAGTATTTTATTGTTTACAAACAATATTCATAGATAGATGACCGTATTAAAATTGTCAGGCACTATTGCAATTTTGCAAAGGTCAAGATCACTTGGACTGAAAGAATAAAAATGGTTGCTTGTTGATTTGGAAGTCAAAGGATCAAAGGTCAAGATTATCAGAAAGGAAGACTGACAAAAAAATTGGACTTTTGAAATAATAACTTGTGCTCTAGACCATATGCATTGATCTAAGTTTGAGCACAAGTCGCACTTAAGGTATGTCTGAGGTGTACTGATTTGGAGGTCAGAAGGTCAAAGGTAAAGGTCATTATGGCTCAAAGAACAATGGGATTTGCAGAATAATTTATGTTGTAGAACAAGTTCATTAACTAAAATATGTGGATGAATTGCACTGAGAGTAATAAAGAAACCCAATGTCAGAGCTCACATTCATGGTAAAGCTAATAAGCAAATAATGGCATCGCACATTTGGTCTTGTTCAAAACCGTATACCTTGGCCATAGGGTGGGCTTATCAAGACCCATTGGTCATACCCTATTACTGCCTACACAGAGGACTATTAAACATGGGGTGGGCATATAATGGTCCGTTTATGGTACTCTTGTTTATACTTGTCAATATTTTTGACCCCCACAACAGGATGTGTGTGGAATTCTACATTGAAATACAAGAGGGCATATCACTTTTATGATGATTACTTAAAAGATCAAACCAAAACACACGTTTCACTTCACAGGACTTACTTAATAGTGTTTATTTGTTAAATTATTGTCACCAGTATGCAGTGCTAACAGTTATTTCATCGTATGTGGTTATTTGCAGTGTACAGAGAATAATTTCTTTTATAAAGAAAATTTAACAAAATGTATGACTTCTTATCAAAAGTTGCGAATTTCATGATGTTGATTCGAATTTTCGGACACTACCCGCCATTTATGACGATAAAACGACCAATGTATCAAGATTTCTTTTACCAGTTTTGATTCTGATCTTGATTTTTTTTAAATTTTCAGCAAACTGGGGCCTATTTTGGGGGTATTTTTTAATTTATAAACTGGGATCCTCACCTGGCCCTATATTTTAAAGGGGTTTCTATAGTTATCCGAGCAAGCTGAAACTAGGAAGAGTGCATTTTGAGCTGTGATAGGTAAATCTTGTTTACACAACTAGTTTCACTTTTTTGGATTGTTTTGATATTAGGTCCATCTCATGCAGATGTGCAAATTTGCTTCACAGTGGAATTTTGCAGACATTGTGTTCCTTTCTCGGCTTGGCTCCTTCAAGCAAAAATTAGTAGTTGTCTTTATATTGTGCGTATAAGTAGTCTGTTTTAGACGGACCCTTTTCATGTTTTGTAGCCTTGGTCAACATAAGTGGGAAGCTGCCCCTTTGACACTGATGAGTTATGTAAGAGTGATGGCCCTTTATTAATTTAAGCCGTAAGGGACTGTTATGAAAATCTTGTATACACAAGTAGTCTCTAAACGTTTATTTGCCTGCTAAGGCGGAACATATAATCGTATGATGTCTTTCTATATCTCAATTATTTGTTTCCACGCTAGAACATTAGTACTGATGAACAATACATGTAGCTATTTTGTGATGTCATGGCACTGGTTTTCCTCGAGTTTTGAATTAACTTCAGTGAGATGTACGTTCAACACTAAGATTGTTCATTTTTGATTTACATGTTAAAAATAATATTAGATATTTTTTTTCAGGCACTCTGTGGCTTTAGCGTGTTTATATTGACGTTACTGGGATGTATCATCAGCGCTGTGTTCTTGGGTTTCTTTGGATTCTTTAATTGTAAGGGATTCAGCTGTATTGAGAGAAAGTCACTCTCGATTGTCTTAGTCATTGGCACTGTCCTTACTTTCGTCACAGCCATAATAGGAATGTGTACATTATGTACATGTGGCAAATACCTTGGAAACAAATCCATTCATAGGCTGCATGGGGTCACAACAATAAATGCAAGACCTGTACCAACTAACCACTTCGTACATACGGTGGCAGAGCTGCAAAGACAAAACCAGTTGCTGCAGCAGCAGTTATCTTATCATCAGCAGATGCAACAACGACAACAACCACAACAACTCGCCTTTAATTCTGAACAACGGCAGCTAGAGATATATAGATATTTTAGAAGTCCCATATATCTTCCAACGCGTCCAGGTCAGGCCTAAGTCAGAAATGAAACCTACATAAACTATATAGTTACAGTAAAGCCTGTCTAAATCAGGGCCCTGATTATTGTATACCTCTGCCATATGTGGCTGAAAACTTCTGTTCTTCTTATCTATGAGTCAGGATGGAGGAAGAATTGTCTCCATATACTTAAGTTGTGTTGCTGTATCAAGTAACGTTAGACCGTCTTTCTCTCATGGGGAAATGTGAAATTTGTATTTATAATAGAACATGTTACAGAATTCATAATGACAATTCATATCTAGGGTTTATTTCCTGATGATATTATGGGTTCCATCCTGCTAAATGGAAAAAGTTTATAATGTAGAAACGTCGGGTGTACTGATATTGAATCACTGTAATATGTTGATTGCTCTTAACTGATACAAATCTATATAAACACTGTTTTAAAAAGAAGCACAGGAAAATGCAAGTTGCCAGGTGATAAAATCAAAAGGAAAATAAGAAAAAAAAGATTTGATAATTCACAAATTAAAATTCAACAATAAAATTAATAAAATTACGAAGAGGATCTATTGTCATGTGGGAAAGCCCTGGGCAGTGGATAATTTAGTCTTCTTTTTTAATAATTTATATGTGATGAAAATATTTACAAAAAACCAATTTAATTACAGATTTGTTTCTGAAAGAATTGAAGGAAGTATATTCACTTTCAATAAAATGTTTAACATATGTCAAGATAGGTTGCTGTATTTATGTTGTATTATATATTTACTATGTATTATTATCTGTCGTAGTGAACTCAGACTATAAGCCAAATGTTTGATATGTCGATCGCAACTGGTATCGTTTGTATATTCTCAGCAAGAGTCACCTGGTCTTATTACATGTCTTTTCATGTCATAAATTCCATACTGCATAATTTATGTAACTCCGTGATAATTTGTTGCGAAAAAGCATATATTTTTTAGCTAAATGTCAAGCGTGTGACTCGCTTTTTTATTGGTTCTGTTCTACAGTTTATACATTCTTCTGAAAGTTGAAGTCGTTAACGTTTTTGCTATGGACAGTGAATGCTTGCATACCTGTATACTATTCACGTTCTGTGACTGAAATTTCTTTACATGTAGTAATTATGGAAATCGTGTACTATATAAATTAATACAGCTGATCAAAATGGCTGCTCCCCTGTGCTGGAAAAATGACCTTGAACTAGCACTGAGTACATTACCTTTAGCAGGTATTAAAATAGAAAATATTCATTTTGCCAGAGTAGGTAATACAAGCATATGAATAACCAATACGTTAATTATAAAAAATATATATAAATTTCAACATTTATCATAGCTACATAATTTCCCAATTTACCTTTGAAGTCCAGAAAGTGAAAGTTAGCAAGCGGAGCTAGCAATCATTCGATAGATGCACATCTGACCAAGTTGTATATTCTCCAACCCAAAGTACAGAAAAAATATCATACACCACAATAAGGGGAATAGAAAAGTTCTTTGAACAATACGTAAGACAGCAGCGTGCATAATTACCGCCAGCCCACCCGTCCAAATGCCAAACAAGTTCAAAAATGATTAACTAGCTCGTCTGACCTGTTGGATACCTCATCCTCCTGTTTGGAGACTGTGTCTAGTTATGATACTGCTATCAATTACAAGACTGTGGATAATGATCCCTTACCTTATTCTGACTATAATTGAGATTGGTCATCAATAGTTAAATTATGATGTCCAGGTTCTTGATGAGTTATGTATCGATCTCGATCAGCTGGCCAGCAGAAAGCATCATTCATGTGATAAAAGTATCTTTTCTTTATGTTCCATATTTCATGGTATAAATAGCTTTGCTAATTGGATATTCATGTCTACCTGAAGTTACCATTGCATCATTAACATTTTGAGGGGCCCCTGAGTGGCCAAGTGGTCTAAAGCGCTCACCGTTCCGGATCCCTGACATCTCACCTCTGTCTGCGTAGGTTCGAGTCTCAGGCTCAGCTAACGAGGGTATATGAGAAAGCTTGCCAGTAGATTCTCGTGGGTCGGTGGTTCTTCCCGGGGTTTTCCAAGATTCTTCCTCCACCAGTTATACTGGCCGCCATGTATAGCCTATCTTGTGCTGAAAATGGCGTTAAACCCTACAACAACATCATTAACATTTTGTCTTGCATGATGAAATATAGGATCAGTTGGTTGGACAGGACCAGTATCATTTTAGGGTTACTGGTCCTGTGGACTTGCACGACATTTTGGCGAGTTTTACTCGCTGTAGGAGATACAAATTTTTTTTTTTTTTAATGGTCAAGATTATAAGTAAGGAAATTCATAGAAATCATTGTTCTTTAACAACAAAACCCTATGCAAATTATGAAACTGACGAGCAGAACCTTAAGAAAAATATGAACACTTGTGCAATAGCTTTTACTCTGTTTCATAACATTATATATGACTTTCTCAATAAAATGCTACATTAATATATTTGCTAGGGATAAAACGCTAATTACATTTATTTTGCTCATGGTTGTATGCCGTGTGGTTTAAAAATGTATCAGCTAAACAATTAAATTGAATCATAAAATAACATTTAGTCCCTTCTGGTTCCTATCTACAGTTACTAAGTACTTCTGAATGAGTAACAGGTATAAGGTGAAGTTGTTTGCAGTGGAGAAAATGTTGGCATACTTCTATAGACTACGTAACGTTCATGTACTGAGATGGAAATGTCTTCAAATTGTGGTAATTAAGGAAATCGTGCAATAAATCATCACACAACAGATAAAAATGGCTGTTCCCTATGCGCTCAAAATATGAGTTTTGAACTAGTCCAGTTTACACTACATTTAGCAGTTATTATAATATGGAAAATGGAATGTGCAAGAGAAGACAATACCAGCTTCTAAAATGCAATAAATGAAATTTAAAATAGTCAAAAATCGTAAAAACATTATCAGCAAATTATTTTTCTTTATCAAATTTACCTTTAAAGTCCAGAAAGCAAAAATACCAACCGGCGCCCCGAGTGGCCGAGTGGTCTAAAGCGCTTTCCGTTACGGATCACTGCCATCTCACCTCTGTCTGCGTGGGTTCGAGTCTAGGATTCGGCGATGTGGATATGTGAGAAAGCTTGCCAGTAGCTTCTCGTGGGTCGGTGGTTCTTTCCGGGGATTTCCCGGTTTCTTCCTCCACCATTAATACTGGCCGCCTATCGTGTGCTGAAAAATGGCGTTAAGCCCCACAACAACAACAACAACAAAAATACCAACCGGAGCTAGCAATCTTTGATACATGCACATCTGAGGCAAGGCCAAGATGTGTACTCTATAATATTTATTATACCAATAAATGATACACCAAAATAAGGGAAGTTAAACGTTCTTTTAACAATACCGAAGACATTCAAGATCTTTGTTTCAAATACACAGGATTATAAGTGAAGACAATTTTGGAAATTCTTTTCCTTTAAAAACGAAGCCTTATGCACATTACAAAGATGTCGAGCGGAACCATAAGTATGTACATACCACTCCTGATCATTACCGATTGGTGTGAAGAAAAAGACTGCACATTTATAATTCTTTTCGACGTCGATTATATTGTGTCAGGCAAATTTTATTTAGCGATGCCGAATTATTAAAACTAAGCATCTTCTAGGCCTAGACTGATCTGTATTGAATGGAAGAATATGATGATCTTATTTGGATGAATTGTTTTGTTTTCTTTTTTTTTCATTCATTTTTTCCACCAATGTCTATTTAAGGTTTTAATGGACAATATGTGAGAGTTATAGTCTTGTCAGTTTTTTTTTTGTTTCTCCTAAAATAAATCGTTTTGTTTTAATTTATCATTAGTCTCTATTATCATTGCTATATCAAGTACATAATTCCACAGCTAAGCCACTTCCGCGCAGGTATTATGGCTGAGGCTGCTCCAACTTTGCTGATATTAACCCTTGTGCGCTATCTACTCTTCGACAATTATGCCACATACTATTTTTATGAACAACGGATTTATAAGTTTTGAAGAGTCAAATTAAGTTTAAAAGGAAACATTCATACCTGACCTTTAAAGACAACCAGCTTAAATTAATACAACCAGGATGACTATTTAGTCAGTCTGTCACCGTCTGTACTCACTTATAAGTCGAGTGCAACTACAAACAACATAGGCCCTGATCTGACATCACATGATGTGCCGGCAAATCAGGGTTACTGCTATTTGTTCAACTGAGTACTAATGACAAGCTGCATAGACTCAGATCTGCAGGCGCAGTATGCGAAAGAAGATCTGGGTCTAAACAGTTTGCATTTAGACTGGACTTATAAGCAGACCAGTGAAATCTTAAGTAAAGAGAGCATAAACTGCAGCTGGTTCTAGGTAGATGAAGCATAGGGATTCGTCAGTTAAGATCAACTGACTATTCCAATGAAGTGATATATCTCACTAGTCTCTTGAAGTGATATATGTCACTAGTCCAATGAAGTGATATTTGTCACTAGTCCATTGAAGTGATAAATCTCACTACTCCATTGAAGTGATATATCTCGCTAGTCTATTGAAGTGATACATCTCACTACTCCATTGAAGTGATAAATCTCACTAGTCTATTGAAGTGATATATCTCACTAGTCCATTGAAGTGATAAAATCTCACTATTCTATTGAAGTGATATATCTCACTACTCCATTCAAGTAATAAACCTTACTAGTCTATTGAAGTAATATATCTAACTAGTCCATTATAGTGATTATTTTACTAGTCCACTGAAGTGATATACCTCACTAGTCCATTAAAGTGATATATCTCACTAGTCCATTGAAGTGATATACCTCACTAGTCCATTGAAGTGATATATCTCACTAGTCCATTGAATTGACATATCTCACAAGTCCATTGAAGTGATATACCTCATTATCCATTGAAGTTATATAACTGACAGCTGGTGGTACAGGATTTTGTGTTTTAGACTCTTTTATAAATAAACATCCATGCCGAAGCCAATATGTTCTAAATTCCAACATTTTTAACTCCATTTTCATTTTGTAATCATGAATGTTTCATTAATCTGATTCGCTTTAAGGAATTTTGAACTATTATTCAAAATGATATCTATTGTTTGACGCTTAATTTATAAATATAGCATCTATTTTTGTCGTTTTGTCTGAAAAGTGTGAAATATTGATATGATGTTTATTAAGTAGATTATCAGACCTCTGCAGATTAACCAGTCATGACGTTTATTAAGTAGATTATCAGACCTCTGCAGATTAACCAGTCATGACGTTTATTAAGTAGATTATCAGACCTCTGCAGATTAACCAGTCATGACATTTATTAAGTAGATCATCAGACCTCTGCAGATTAACCAGTCATGACATTTATTAAGAAGATTATCAGACCCCTGCAGATTAAACAGTCATGGCGTTTATTAAGCAGATTATCAGACCCCTGCAGATTAACCAGTCATGACGTTTATTAAGTAGATTATCAATCATATTTTTGCAGATTAACCAGACAATATGCAATGCATACCTTTTTTGCATATCCATAGTTTGTTTATGTATTTCACTTTGTAGTGCAATCTAAACAAAGTTATAGATGTGCATATATATTTATTGACAGGGTTTCTATAAAGTAACGCATATATTTTCCTTTTTATTTGTACATTCATTCATCTATCCGTTAAAGTACTTTCCCCTCAACCGATGGGTGGAATTTTTTTAACTTTGCTGTAATACTTCCCTTGTAGTAACTATCTTGTTAACCCATTTTCAATATTACCTGACCAGACCGTATATGTGCAGTCACTGAAGGAAGACACGTCATATTTTTGACCCATGGCCACCCCCTATGGGTGGAGATGAGTGCGGGGTAGGGTGGCTGGGGGAGGTGAATTGGGGTGGGAACTGTTACGTATCGGCTCGTTCAAAGTAACACAAAGAAAGAGTGACTACAACAAGCTTTGTAAATTTTAACAAAAAATTTATTTCCCTAGAAAACACGGTGAAAAGGTAAATAGGTGAAACAAGACTTACGATTTACGAAGAAGATTCCAAAAATTTGTTCTAAAGTTGTGAAAACACATAAGTCCTGTGAATAAACAGTTCTAATTTGATATAGTATGAATCTCAGTTCCGTTCCAAGATGGCGGATGATGACGTCAGACGAAGGCTAACACAAAATGTCCAGAATTTCCACTGTGAATCACAATTTGTATTGTTCTGCTCCAATTTAGAAATATTTTCATCAAATGTCTTTGTCCAAAGCCAGTAGGGTTGTTCTCCAGGGAAAATAATTATTTAGAAAGTAGATAAAGTACAGCTACCACCACTAACAATACACATGTTGATTTACATACGTACGAACGAACAACTCTTTCCGGCACAGGAATACCTTTTCCTTAAGGTATTAGAAACTCTACAAGATGTTATGATGTGACTCTCAGCTATGACTGACTACGACTATGACTGAACTTTCTTACAGATAACTAAGCATATAAAAGAAACTAATACGTCGTTTCATGTACACACGCACGACAGACACGTGTGATTTCGCAATCCATCTGGACAGTACGAAAGCCTGAAGAAGTATCAGCCAATCATTTACAGAGCTACTGCTGAATGTTTACTTGCGACGAAAAACTATCATACAAAAATCGTGCTTACACGATTCACATTTACGTTTTAAATAAATACGATGTTTCTAACAAACTATTAGACCCATGCAAACATAATCATCATAATAATAATTACATTTAATGATGTAAAAATAAAATAAAAATGAAACAAAGAATTAGAAGAATTTAAATTTTAACACACATGTAATTTAACTACAGGGTCGTAACAGAACAGAGGTATATAAATATAGTGAAAAGTGTTTGATTTGTGAAAGCGAGCAATCGCATTTGCTCGAATCTATTGATATAGGAACAGGATGAAGAAACAAAGCTATATGCACTATGTATAGGTTTACACAGCTAAAATAATATGAATAAACATACCCCAAAAGTCCATTTTGGAACCTAAACAGGTATATTATATGTCTTTGGATGTGCATACCGATCGCAGTCATGTCATTAACTTTCCTAGTCCATAAGTTGGGGTTAGTGGTATGGTATGTTTGCAACAATATTTACTGTTTATGAACCGCAAATTATTATTGTTGAACTATACTGTACCTGTTTGCTGTTTTGCAAGCATTTTCTTCACTATTACGTTGTTGTTCATCCATCTGTCTGTCTGTTACCATTTACGTTCCTCGAGATAACACTTCGTGTATGTCTTTTGGGATATGGAAGAACGCAGTCGACTTCATGGTCAACAGTTCAAAGGTTAAGGCCATAGTGACTGAAATCAGAAAACTGGTTTCAGCTCAGTAACTCTAGTTCTCCACTATCTACAGTTACCAAAGTTTGTTATTTTTCTTGAACGGAATGTCGTATTGACATGTTTTCATTAAAATGTTTCTTATGATGTGTTGTTGGTCATATGCAATATGTAGCTGGTTGTAATGAAAACAGTGCTCATTTGGTCTCCGACATAGCACCATATGTTACCAGGCTCGAGTGTGTGACAGTTATATATATTTAACTTGTAATCTGTGTTGTTTTTTGTGCATATTTATAAGCTATGTATATTTAATTTGTATTATGTAATTGGCTTTGTCCATAATTGAAAGCAGGAGTTCGACCTACCTGACTAATGTCACGTTTCTATAAAAACATATTACATAGCTAGTATTTGTTTATGATTGCAGATTATATATTACGAATATTATTTGTAGGTAAACATGTTTACTTGACTTTGAATTCAGGACATTAATATTCCTCATGGGAATTCCTGATTTACCTGCTGTTCTTTACTAACTGTTTAGTAACAGAACTGAGGTTGTTTATAACTTAGAATACTCACGAAATGAATTTGATGTGAAAATGACCCTCATCCTGGTTGTTATTGTGTCGTAGTTTTTATACATTTAAATACAAACTCTTCATTCCATATCGTAATAGCCGTCATCTTAATCTTATAGTTTGGACCCTCCTTGATTTCAAGTAAGTCATACAGTGTTAGCCCTTCTACAAAAATCTGAAACATAGCGATAGTAATATCCGATGAAACCCATCGATCTTTGTACATCACAAATCTAACATTCTTAAAATAAACTGTGACAGAATAACTTTTTCCTAGTCTTGCATTCACTTCCGCTCCTGTTTGTAACTTTCCCGGTCTTTCACTCATTATATATAGTTCGATCCTGTTTGCTCTAACTGGATTAGGTAACCATACATCTCTGTATGACAATGAAAATGTTCCAGTCAATCAATTTGATAAACAATGTCATTTCATTAGGGTAGTCAGTTGTCTTTCACAAATAATTATACCCAAATTATTACCACTTAAATGGTATTATATCCCCTAACAGCCGTATCAAAGGAGATAAAAATACGTGGCTCAATTAGAGTAATTGGACTTGGCTTTGCAATTACTTTAGTAAATTTTGCAAGGGTTTACTGTTGTACAGTGTGTGTGTGTGTGTGTGTGTGTGTGTGTGTGTGTGTGTGTGTGTGTGATACAATGTTGTGTTGTATGGAGATATTGAAATTCTTGTGAGGAGTTATGTATTTACCAAGCGTAGACATCATAATAAACGTCGTTCACCGAATACGCACATTTACTCCCCCCCCCCCAAAAGTAGGCAATAATAACACAAAAACCCATCGCAAGTGCAGTAACCATGTACTCGTGTTTTTTCTGTTCATCAACAGGTTGGTCAGAATCATGTTTGCATTATTTTTTGAGTGACTTGAAACACAGGGCAAAAACATTGTCCAAACTGTCAAGTACTTAGTTACCAAAACTTATTATTTGATTCAGGCAGTGCAACGTCTTAGCTCCATTTTCGCAGAACTGCAATTTTCTCTGTTGTTATGAACCTATTAGGCCTAAATGAACCCTCTACAGATCAAACCGGACCAATCAAACGCAACAGACAGTTACTTGCCTGCATATGTTAGACTGTTGTCTTTTGCTCCTACAATAATAGCTCCTGCTACCATTCTGTTCTGCACACACTATACCTTATATCTTTTGAAAAATTGTTATATTAGTGTGACAATTTTTATCTTGATGTCAGTGTATATTTTGTATCCTAGCTAATCGTGTGTTTCTATTGTGCGTTTAAACCAAATTAATATGTTTTGCTGAGAAAACGGCAAACCTTGAATGCATTGTTTTCGCTCTCAGACAAGGCTGTGTTCGTGCTCATGCCGTCTCCTGCACATAAAAGATTATTATTATTATTATTATTATTATTATTATTATTATTATTATTATTATTATAGACAGCGCAGGGAAGACAAATTTCCAAGCGTCTTCCTAAGAATGAAACTATGTCGACAATCCAGCTGATAAAAAAAATGCTACGCTATCCATTCCTTTTAAGAGTATTAGATTTTATTGTTGGGTATTACACTATTTCAGCCCAACTCAAAAGAATATATGTTACTACCTTAACGACAAAAACCAAGCATGTTTCCTATATTCAATATTAAGTCATTACTCATCTAAGATTCTGTTTCTTACATTTTCAGTATTTAAGGAATAAACTTGAAGAGATAATAGAGACAAAACTATATCTACTTCTGCTTCAAAAACTTCAAATTATTGCGCGTTGAAAAAATAGGCCCGTGGATGAATGGACATTATATATTGATTTAATAGCTTAAACAACATTTTTGAATAGCAATTATTTAAAATGGTTCCCAGAGAAAGACACTTTTGTTTAGTATTCATTTAAACAACTATAAAGAAAACGCCATTTTAGTGTCCAATACTTTCGCGAAAAATGTTTGGTAGCGTAACTTATTACAGTTTACCAGGTCGATAACAGGGCTTCCTGAGTAGTGTACATGTACTTAATGTGATGACCACACATTTTCCCATAAAAAAAAAAAAAAAAATGCATTTAAGCATTCACAAGTTTCTGTACTGGATTTACTAAAAATAGACTATCATTCCAGTTTTTGGAGGTAAAGAGTGGCCACTGGCAGTCGAAATTGCAGTGTTACTGATAATGGAATCGTTTTGTCTCCGCATGACTATATTCAGATAGCGGTAGTTATTGACAGACTGAATGTGATTATGGACTTATATTTGCCCGATTTCATTTGGAGGTATGCTGTACTTATTCAATTATTAAGTAAATTTTCCAGGCAATCTGTTTTGACAAATATTGTCTCCGGAAACGCTAGCATTTGCAGACACTTTGTATTAGAGAGGAATGTCAATTCCAAAAGGCTGCCATTTTAAACTGCGATTGCCATAGCCATGGTACACAAACCAAACGCGTGTTAGCAGCATCGGACAGTGAACTATCTGCATGGCAATAGGTTGTTGGGATTTTTTTCTGCAGAGCTCGGTACATGCGTGTTGGACAGCATGCTGGATTTTCTTTGTTCTCCTACAATTTCGGTTTAACAAGGCGAACGTGTTGCGGGTTTATACATATTCTAGTTTTAGTTTGGCATTCTTAGAATTGAAGTAGAATTGAAGTAGGTTAAATGGGTCATATTCAAAACTTCATCACCTGTACGAACGAACGTATTGTACGAACTAAATGATAATTCAATAAAATACGTAAGTCCCTTCAGGTTCTAACAAACCGTTTCACTAGAGATACTTTTTGGGGAGCATGTTCAACATTTTACCTGTCCAACAAATACCCAGCATTTTTGTTGCAAACTTACTCTTCCTCATAAGGCTTTCTCATTTTCTAAGTTTCTCTAAAGGTATCGTGTATATCATCTCTTATTTATTTCGTTTTCTCAACCCCCGAATATTTAGGAAAAAACATGTATCACGGTCAACAAGTATTTGTATCCATCACTGTATTTCTCATATACTTTCATGTCAACAATATTTGCTTTTCCCTGTTTATCCACACGATTGAGCTCTTTTACTAGATTGTTTGGTTGTTTATTATTTCAATTCGGAGTATTTCCTTTTCGTTTCATCTGTTTAATTTGTTCCCACAGTTTAATGGTAGTGTGTAAGCAACTGGACCTTCATCATTGTAATAAAGTTGTGTTCAATGAAATTCGTTGTCTTCCTCTGCAAAGTCCACGTCTGATGAGACCGTTCTGTGCACGTGTAACTTCAGCACATCCGTATAACCGTAGACTTATGTTATTTTAAACGAAATAAAAGCATACGGAGAATAATTTGTCTTTAGGTGTTATCAACATTTCAGCAGATGATCTATCCACAAAAGATCTTTAAATTTCAGTAATTTGCAATTTTTTCAAACCTTTCAAACGTATAATTCATTTAAGATAATTTAATCTACTTTTGAATCTAAAACAGATGTATCAGCTGCTGAATAACCTAATTCTGTTTTAGAACCGAGTTTGTTCTGCATAATTTTGTTAAATGTTTTTATTAAATCGTGATTGATATTAACCTTATGAAGTATATGAAATATTCAATCTGTACTGTAAATTTAGCCAAAAATAAACTCGTGGATTTACAAACATGAAATACATAATTTATTATTTTCTTTAAACTATTTTGCTATCAAAAGTGATGATACATATCTCAATAGTGTTATCAGTAAATGTACTATGTATATCAGCATCTGCTCTAAAGCACCGTAGAGTATTTTCATTATATATATATATATATATATATATATATATATATATATATATATATATATATATATATATATATATATATATATACACTCACACTGTATATACTTCGCAAGCAATACG
>JAECUM010046470.1:0-19353 GCA_016617855.1 Megalonaias nervosa | reverse complement strand
CTAGATCGAAAGTTATAGGGGTTTTTATGTGTTTTTGCTTATCCAATATGTATGTGCAATTGTGTTACTTTTTTTAAATAAAATTTTGATTTTATAAATTTTTAGTTAGGGTATATACACCATTCAAATTTGTTGTTTTTCTCAGCGTGTTAATTTTATTTATAGTCCTTTTCGTAATATCTTGTTTACTGAAGAGAAATAGAGTTTTAGTTTTTATACTAGTCTATAATACAGTAGCATAAGCTGCTAAGTACATAAGTTCAAATCCATAGCACCTCATGGCGCACGTGCACAACCTGTGCTCTCAACAGTGAGCACCATGTGCACGTGCTGCACGTTTCCACTATTTCAAATAAGTTCACGTTATACATAGTTTATAAAGTCTTAATTATTAACGAAAATTATAGTCAAAACAAATTGATACCATCTAAATTACTTAAAGTTTAGTTCTGCATTTCACAATATGAAAATTTATGACGATAATTCTTTTCACATTACTTGAACACTTATAAATTTTGTAACGAAATTTTAGAAATGCATATTTTGTCTTCAATTTCATCTCTAAACAAATCTATATACTTACTTTATAGTGTATGTAACAGCTATAGAATAGATAGTAGAGTCGAAGTGAGCAGTCAGAAGATTTAGGAACTGTCCGTTAGTCTAAGTCGATTTTTAATAGATATTCTCTTGGTAATTTTAATATTATGACTCAATTCTGCAACATTGTCTATCACATTTCTAATAACAAGTCTCTAGTCTCTGTTATCTCGAGTTGGGAGCAGTTATATATCACATATATCACGTCCAAATTCATATTAATCAATTCTTGGAATTGTTCAAATTCTGATTGCAAAACTTTCTGTAGTTACGAATATAAAGATAAAATCTAGTCCTTTTCCGTTCTGAGTCGTTGTCCTGTTATCTGTTTTCCAGAATCTGAAACATAGTCCTTTATCCTTTTCTTTTTCCATTGTTTTCGAAACTTTTTAATCCATTTTTGATTCTTACTTATCCTCTTCTTTTCACCCCCACGACATTCTCTTTACCAAGCAGTGGCAATCCATCACGGCATTCCTTTCTACTAAGTAGTGGCAATCCATCTTCTCGGCATTCCTTTCTCCTAAGTAATGGCAATCTCTCATGGCATTCACTTCCACTAGGAAGTGGCAAT
This sequence comes from Megalonaias nervosa, assembly GCA_016617855.1. Classification (NCBI taxonomy): domain Eukaryota; kingdom Metazoa; phylum Mollusca; class Bivalvia; order Unionida; family Unionidae; genus Megalonaias; species Megalonaias nervosa. The sequence continues at coordinate 18,179 of JAECUM010046470.1, read as the reverse complement.
TCGTCACGATGTACTGAAAGGGACCTCCTGTTCAACAAAGCCATCCTCAACACCAAAACCCTCGGCACAAGGGAGATTTATTTAGCAATGACTTGACTTGTCAAACAGGAGTTTAAGATATATATATAGGGGTGGGGTGTTTAGAATGCACTACACTGCTTTTCGTTACAAGACTAACAAATGGAGATAAATTCTTTTCAATGAAGGTTACCAGAAACACGTGCTTATCGAAGACAATTTAAACAAAATAAACATTGTACTCTCATCTTTTTATTTTAGCCTGCAGATATTTTAGAAAAGGAACTTTATTTAGGGTAAGACGATGATCATGATCAGCAAAATTGTATTTACAAAAAAAGATGAGCGACGCCATAATTACTTACTAAAGAGGTATGTAATGGCGCTTGTACTTAATTCAGCCTTGTGCTAAAAATAAACCATGATGTCATTGCCCCGACTGCTGCCATATTGTTTTCGGACAAAGCCGCTAGCGACGCGTAGTAACACGAATGCTGGCAGCATTTTGAAATTTATAAACAAGATATATATTCATCTGGAAAAGTAATTATTTAATATGGTGACCACTGAGCATTGTTGCTATTGTTCATGTACAAGTGATTCGAGGTACCAGAAAGATGGTGTTTGGTTCATTGGATTTGGACACGGTTTTCCAAAGCCTGACAAGGTGAAAGGCGTATGCGATGAGTACATCATTACGGCCGACGTGATTTTACCATAAAAAAATGTTACGAAGGATACATATATATGTTGTTTGCACTAACTAAAGATATTGCCAAGCATAGGATACATGTTGAACGGTCCATTGAGAGAATTAAGAAATTTAGACTGTTACCAAAAGTAATCCCACTCAGTATTCAGCCTGTCTTTTCTCAATGTGTATTTATTATAGGTTGTTTAGTCAGTTTTCAAAATCCTCTTGTGCAGTAATTACAATCTAAGAAGTTTGTATTATTCTGAAATTCAACATACATATGCAGACAATAAAGTTATTTTGACATGTACTTCCCTGTTGTTTGTAAAATGTGTATCATTTTAAGGCTAGCTGTCATCTTTAGAGACAGCTGTTTTTGTATTACTTTTTCTATCAGCAAATTCAGACAATTATACTTCCAGACAAAATGTAATTATATACTTTTTCAATTAAGAAAATGTGTTATGCACATAGCATAAATATATGACATGTAAATAAACATAAATTTTCTCTCATTTTTTTTTAACATTGTTACCAATTTACACATGAAACTCAGAAAAAGGGTAATGAAATCATTAATGCATATTACCAAAACAACCTACATTGATATATTTCTTGATCAAATATAAAACCAGACTCGTGTTTCGTATTGAGTCAGGGGAAAGAACTCATTTGGCATGGTTTATTAATACGTTTCGGCTTGACCGTCTCGACGTATCCGTACGTCATATCAAATTCATTTTTCCGCCGAGTCAGAAACAAACACGTATGCAGTTTTGTGTATTTATGTTGTAAATTAACAGAAAAATGTTTCAAACGGTTGTATGCTAACCATTTCATATTCCACATTTTCTGGGGGATTTTCCATTCCCCCTAACTTAAATAAGCATCCTAAATTGTATAGCTAGAACTGACGTGTCTTTCTTGAATAGGTTACAGTTACACCATCTTACGCAAACACGCATTACCGGCCTTAGCAAACGCGGGGCCCCATTTGGATTCTTTTTCGCAAGGGCCCCCGGCCCCCCCACCCACCCGCCAATTGACGCGCGGGGATCCATGTGAACACGGCATTTTGAAATAAACTTTTAAACTAGTTATATATGCGATTGAACTGAAATTTTACTTGCATCACTTTAAAATTAGTTTCTCTCTATAAAAATATTTTTATAAATTACTAATGCACGGGGTCCCTGTGAGCACGGGGCCCGATTGGGTCAAATCGCCTAAGCATGCAAGCTATAAGCATAGGTGGATGTTTTGTTGTACATCGTGTAAGAACTGCATCACATCTAAGGGGCTGTAAACAACATCTGTGATGGATTTTTATCCACGATTTCGTTAATTTTTCAAATTAGACTTCACTTTTTTAAATGATCAGAAATGTGAAACAAATTACTATTTTAGAGCAAAAATGTTTTTAAAAGATGAAATAAAACAAAGCGAAGAATAATCCGTCAATGCAAGTAATTCAATGGTAATATTCGTATCTGTTTGTTGTAGTTTCATGCCTAAAAGATGTATTCTACATAACCATATTGCAATATCTTTTCAAAATGTATAATTTCAAATGTTATACGTTTGACTAAATATTTATTTGTTCTCCATGTGTCTACGTTTAGTAAATACCAACGCAGTCTGTTTGAAGTACCCCCCAATGCAGTCTGTTTAAAGTACCCCCTGTCACAGAATAAGGCGAGAAATAACTTGGTTTTGCCTTAGATCTATTTTTGACCATTATTCGTTGTGCATGAGTACAACGTTACCTGGGGTGAATAATTGTTTCTCCAGGTAAGCGACTGTACAAGCATGTATCTCTTCGGATTCTACATGCGACGAGAGTCACGAAAAGCATGAGTATTTTACCCTGACTATTATTCACTCCCCTATGGATTTAAGGTTGATTCTATTTCAAACTGACACATTGGTCATTTGGATCTTGTCGAGGAGTGTACGTTCTTCATTTTTGTCTACAGCCATGGTGCTGTGTATGTGGATGCATAGATGTATAGCTGTGTAGCTGTGCGTACGTGTATGCAGGTACGTCAGACTGACGGTCTGGCTGTCTGTATGTCTGTATGGGGTGGAATCAAGTCCATACAAGGAAAAGAACTGCATGATGTATAAACTTGTGCGCATGGTGGATCCGTGAAGGGTGGATGGGGCCAAAACAAGTGAGCCGACCCAGGAATTCCGGAGAACTGTGTGGTTTTGACAAATGGACTCATAAATCAAGTCAAATGGTTTCGGATGCAAGTTTTTACAAATAGTTATCGTATGACCTGAGTCACGAGTCATTGTTTGGTGCAATCGTTGTATTGTTTAACATTGAAAGAATTTGTTTCAATTGATGATGTTTTAATTGAATACAATTTGAGTTATGTTATCATCACATGAGATTATTTGAGTCTCGTTTACATTCCAGGAGATTATGTGAATCTCAATTTCATTTACATTACATGAGATTATGTGAATCTCAGTCTCGGTTACAGGACGTGAGATTATGTGAATCTCACTTTCATTTTGAATATTTGCATTTCACTTTCATTTGTTTTTCATTTGGGAATGTGTTAGTAATTGAATGAGTCATGTGTTTGGAGCGTGAAAGAATCACTATATATATTTTTTTATCAATTCATTTCATAAACCTACATCATTCATCACATTGTGTTTGTGTTGTTCATTTAGTCCAAGAAGAAAAGCCCACTCGGTTTCAATTCTGTTACTACCCCCAAACGCAGTCTGTTTGAAGTACGCCCCAAGGCAGTCTGTTTGAAGTACCCCCAAACGAGAGCTTATCTTTAACAATTCTTAGGATATTTAAGATACAATCAGCTGATTAATGCAATTCTTTCCTTGTGAATGCTTTATAAGGGTGAAATAAATAATACAAGTCACACACACACACACATATATATATATATATGTGTGTGTGTGTAGCCCACATAATCCAATTATGGAAACCCCCATAAACTATCATGTGACATATTACCGGACACACCATTCCCAAATATGTTTGACTTTCAGTGTGAAGCTCTGAAGCCGCCTTGCTTTCCGAAGAGGCAGTCAGTTTTTACTGTAACATTCTTTACTTACACACTTATGCCAAGAAAACATTCTTTACTTAGACACTTGTGCCAAGAAAACATTCTTTATTTACACACTTATGCCAAGAAAACATTCTTTATTTACACACTTATGCCGAGATAATATTCTTTATTTACACACTTATGCCAAGATAACATTCTTTATTTACATGCTTTTGCTAAGATAAACGACTCCTTCATGTAATATGTTTTACATATGAAAAAATATACCATATGCCCAGAGTACAAAATGTCCACCCTTTTTGGCTAATTGGCTAAGGTTGTTTAAATTATTTGACAAGTGATTAATACCTCTTAGCTGACCAAACTTCTATTGGGAAAAGCACATCATTATCTTGTATATCTACAGTCATATCTGTTTCACGTAAATGCGCCACGAATTGAATTAAGTGTTAAAGTAATTAGGACTCCAGTGGCATATCGCAGTGTTTGAAAAAAAATGAAGAACACGTTTATCTACGTAATGCCTGTGTTGCTTTGCAAATATATATTGAATTAAAAATGAGAAAACATTTCTTCTGTCTATTTTGAAAATCCCCAATGCATTACATGTCAGTTGAAAAGAAATGTGGGATGGAGGTAAGGTTTAATCTATGTCAATAATGTTGATTTTATTCAATATCATTAATATTTAATTTGTTGGCCATCTAGTCTGATATTTCTGCATTTAATTTAAACTAAAGGACAACGGCAGTTTCATACGTGTTGCATTAAATTCTGTATAAAGAACAAAAGTATTGGTGATAGTCAAAATCCGTGTGTTTGCTTGTACAGTTATGTAATAGTTTGGATTTTCAAATGAAGGTATTAAAAGCTTCAGAAAGCTTACATCTAAGCGTTAGATCTCGTTCATGTATTAAATGTAGATTTTAGACGGTTCATGTCTTTCAGTAATGCCTCAGAATTCCACCCAACCCCATTCCCAGGAATTTGCTTATAATATGTTATGGACATTGATTTATGTTCCTGATGCATGGCTTTGTCAGAGTTAAAACAATAAATATATTAGGCTTAAATATCTTGTGTCTTCACCATTATCATCACCATTATCGATAGTCAAGACTTAAGATCGTTCTGTAGCATCCGATGACTATTTCCATATTCAACCTGATGTCGTAGAAGAGACTGTGAACGACAGCATACGTTTATAAGGACATGTTTTAAAATGTTAAAGTCAGAAGTTCCCGCAAAGAAATCGACTGCGTTTATCACTGACGTTTGTGGTTCTATATTGTTTAGTCGACACAACAGTGTCGGACTGAAGACAGAGATCGTTTGAGACTTTCCATCAAACTTGACGTTTTGAAATCTCCCAGTATTGATCAGTTGTAGCAGACCTGTTGAATTAAAGCTTCCAAGATCATCGACAAGATTTAGAACGACGAGTTCGACATTGAAAATCGACCGTGTGTGTCATTCACCTGTCACCTTTAGGCAGAGGATGTTGTTGCAAAGAGTTATATGTGTAGCAACGGGTTGCCGACAGTATAACGATAAAGACAACATGTTTTGGTGATGGTGTCCAAGCAGAGAAAATAGATATACCACAACGAAAGTAAAATTCACGTGAATTAGCACATTGCACGAATCAAAACAAACAAGAGATGGGGATACAGGGCAGGAATTTCTAACGACACCGCGTGCAGGCATCATAAGATGTTGAAAATTCAAGAGGTTTTTCCCCTTCCTATACTTCGAAAGTTCACATACAAGTGATACGTGATGTATCCTGTTTTGAGAAATTTAACATTCCTGGCGGAAAATGCATCCACGTGTATCTCAGCTGAAATCATTTGGATGCTATTTCCAATACCTTGGGATTTCTCAGATACCGATACTATTGCAAAAAATTTAAAAAAGGATTCAATAATCGGAAGCAACATTTATGGTGTGGAAAGAAATGTCACTGTTTGGAGTCGCGTCCTTGTGTTTCTGAAGGAAAACGAAAGATTCACTGTTACATCTGGACGCAAAATACTGAGTCAAGCTTGTGAAGCAGTTCAAACAGAAAACGAGTTTGTCAATTACTGGAAGTCTGTCAAAAATGTCACCTGAGTCTTCGTTCCAATTCAAAAGACTTGCACGTTTTTGTTCCAAGACAGAAGCGACGTCCTATTTGATATCACGTAATTGATTTTGATCATTGGTGTTAAAATTTAGAAATACGTCATTGATTTGGATTATCGGCGCTACTTTTAGCGATACGTCCGTGTGTGTGTGTGTGTGTGTGTGTGTGACTTTTATTTTTAACGTAGCTTTTAACACGTTTTCAGTCATATCGCTGCGATGTCTGCAGTGTGGCAGTTTATACCGATGTCTATCACTGAGACATCATGCCGCAGACACATAGTATTATGTTTCACCCAATCACATTATCCTGACACCAGGCCAACCAGTCCTAACACTAGATTCTTAATGCTGAGCGTCAAGCGATGCAGCTGCTAGTTCCATTTTTATAAGTCTTTGGTACGACTCAGCCGGGGTTCTAACCCATGACCTCCTGCATCCGAGGCTGATACTCTAACCACTTAGGCCACCGGAGCTATTGTAACGATACGTCATTGATTTTGATTATCGGTGCTACATTTAGCGATACGTCATTGATTTGATTACTGGTGCTACATTTATCGATACATTAACAAACAAGACAGGAACGGAAATCCACAATCATAACCAGAAAAGGAAGACAAAGAAATGGTACCCGTGAAGTGGCCTTGATCCCTTATGATTTTTATTGTTACAGTCAAATGATATTCACGTGACTAACTTAATTTTTGGTACATCCATCTTGCAGCGAGTATATTCAGGGTAGACTAGAACATATATTTAGTGTACGCAACACTATTACAGATTTCTCAGATTGTACTTTGGACCCCACTGATAAATGGGACAAAAAAGATGTCGATTTAGATCGATACTGCTACTGTTGTAAATTTTATACATCAATTGCTCAGAATATGTCTTGGTACGAAATGTCCTGCTGAAACATTTGGCATAAAAGGCAACCGAACACCCTCAAACGATCAGGAACTAAGATTATGTACATGAGAAAAGGAAAAGCGTAGTTAAAAGATTCCATGCTTTACATGGCTATGCCATTAGGTAATACGCCTAAAGCGTCTGGAGTGATTGAAATGGCTAAAGGGTATTCTTCATTTTCTTTAGCACAGAGGAAAAATAAAAACGTAGTACGACCCCATTTCCGATGCACAACGCTACGACCCGGTAACTATGCAAACCGAGCAGCGGGAGACGTTCTACACATGGTAGAAGAATCAATATTCTGATGCCTTTGATTTTTAACATGAAATATTCAAATATTTTGTGTCCGATGCCGACATTTTACGATGTTGTTGTAGAAAATTTAGACAGATATGTATCTTTATTACAAAGCACCGCGGATGAGAGCAGAATACACGATTGCTTGAAGATTTCACACGTTGAATGAGAAATGGGCGGTATATCTTGATAGATCCACTCACAAAGCTCTTAGCTAAAGCAGGATTTGTGTATTTTTAAGAACGAGATAAGCTACAGTGTTGCACCTGTGTGATCCTGCAGATTCAGGCTACGAAGGACATGACGGATAGTCTACACGCTGCCACCACCTTTACTTGGTCGGCACGGAAAGTGTTTAAGGATTGTAATCAGTTACCTCCAACATGTCACAGAATCAACAATCATTTGTTATATCAATAACACAAACAATTTGATTGAGGAAAGATGCAGGAGAGTGTTGATAAAGAATATTTCAGAAGAGCACATTTAGAGTATACATCTCCAGCTAAGAGAACGCATACGAACATATTTTGTATGGATTCAAGTGAAATACAACTCAGTCTTAAACGGCCGCAGGATTTATAACAATTGTCATCTGAATTATGTATGAAGGTTAACTGCTTTAAAAATATTCCAATGTTAAGACAAGGAAGAACTGTGACCACGTTATGAAATCTCGATGCCACGGATGTTGCATCAAATGTTGAACCGAATTCCGCGGGAGAATTTAAACTGAATGATTGAGAACGTAATGAGATTACAAAGTGCCCTTAGAACAAGCCAATTCACAGGATGATACCATTTTGATCTTTGGACGACGTGTAAAGTGAGTGTTAGTCCCTAGTTGTCTTGCATATTATTTACCTTCTGACCAGCTTTAGCAAATTCATCATCAAATAAAGGAATAATATATCGTAGTGTGAGAACACACACTTTATATGTTCACTAGAAGTCAGTTTATTCAAAGTCATGCGATTGGGGATGCATGCATATCCATAACCTTGCGAGGAAGTAATTCACTCAACTTTGAAAATGTACCACACTTACCAAGAATTGTGTGTAGTTAGCGATTTACACCAGTATACTCCACACTGGAAGGATCTACGCAACTGAAACGTGTTGGATTTGATTCCTGCCAACATCAACAATAACAAGATGTGCCCATACGAAGCATCACGTGACCAAATAAAAATAAGTAAAATAAGTAATAAAGAAATTAAAACAAAACTTAAATTTTCCGCGGCTGCTGCTGTGTTCATTTGCTGCTGTATTCTTAAAGTGAAACTCTGTTCATATTATGTTTAACTGTCATGTTTGACGTATTTACTCTCAAAATTAAAAATAATCGATAGTAATGACTGCAACCCCAGTTCTCAAGTGCTGGACAGTCGACAGTGGGAGGCATTGTTTCTTTGCCATCCTTGAACATGCAAATGAAGAATCTAACGGTTAGGGTAAAACCGAATTTGTCAAGTGTTTGGTCGAACACAAACAACACTTGTTCGATTGTCCTCTATAAAGCATCGTGCCATGTTACAGAGAGTGGCAGTCTGCTTGTTCGTTACTCAGATAAACTCAATCGTTAATCAGATAAACTCAATCGTTACTCAGATAAACTCAAGGAGAACAAATTTCGTTTGTGGAGGGTATAGCTCATGAAGAGGGCTGCATCGTGTCTGATTCTAGTCAAACTCATCTGTCTTCTATGATATGTCAGTCAGATTCTAGTCAAACTCATCTTGTCTTCTATGATATGTCAGGTGAAGATGACGAAGAAATCCAACTCAGGTTTACATGAAACGGGCGTCATCACAACCCCAGTATTACTTACATCACACAAATTTGTTCTAACAAAGCAAAGCGCATCGTACCATCAGTCTGTATGCACGTTGTTCTTCGACAGTCTCAGAGACAAATCGTAGTGCTCCCTAAACAATTCGGATTGCTATGGCTAAACTATTACTATAGCGATATCGAGCTTCGTTAAACGTATATCCGATTTACGGGTCAATTTAAAACGATGGTGGTCCAGTGATTTTACACGTCGTCGCCATTTTCTCTGTCTGTCTAAACTATTAATACCTCCTGCATTAACTCACTCAATCACTGTATCACACATCTCAGTGATTGCTATACATTTAATTGTTCAGTATGACATCACTTACGTCTGACGCAACCGCATTGATTCAGGCCCTGTATGTCATACATATATGAGTTCGCATTTGTTTGAAGCTATTCTGAAAGAAGCGTTGCGCTGTTTTATTTTGTCTGAACGTCAATTAACTACCAGTAATTATTCACATACTTTTATTTCAGAAAAGCATAAGGAAGAATTGACGCAACTCGCAGATCAGAGAATCGATAACATATAAAACAAATTCCCAATGGTTATTCTTCAGCAAAGGAAAATTATGAGTTTTTATACGGAGTAACAAGTCCAAGGTTCAGTTCCATATTTGCAAATTTATGAGACAGGAACACGATCCTATTTCGTACTGGAAATTCTCTTCATATTTGTATTACAGTATTACACGTGCAAAGTCAGAAGTAATGCTCTTTTTAATGTGTTGAAAATGCGCTAGAACATTAATTTTGTCGTTTAATTATTGGACTGAATCATGTTGGCGTAGATCCCGTCTCCCATTTTCCCATTCCATGCTAGCATGCAACGCGAATATTGAGTTTATGTAAAAGGGATATATGTCTATTCTTTCAATTACGATGTTGATACCGACAAACATATCGACTACGAAAGGAAAATTAGCTGAAAGGAACATGACAATCGTAAGTTTTAACCTACTAAATATGAATTCGTGAATTTATCTATCAGTATATCAGAGGAATATGTCATTTATTATTCGTGATATCAGAGAAGATATAATTTTATCATTCGTGATATCAGAGGAGTCTTATTCATCATTCATGATATTAGAGGTGTCTGTCATTTATAATTAATTATATCGGAGGCGTCTGTCATTTATCATTCGTGGTATCAGAGGTGTCTGTCATTTATCATTCATGGTATCAGAGGTGTCTGTCATTTATAAATAATGATATCATAGGTGTCTGTCATATATCATGCGTAATATCAGAGGTGTGTGACATTTATCATTCGTGATATCTGAGGAGTCTGTCATTTATCATTCGTGGTATCAGAGGTGTCTGTCATTAATAATTAATGATATCAGAGGAGTTGGTCATTTATCATTCGTTTCACTCTCTTCCTAATACATCATGTTATTGAACATGTTTTGTAGCGTATTACGAGCTGTATCCGAGGTTGGTGGTTGATATCGCCTGGTCCCGCTGCAGTATCGTTAATTCATATCAGGTCATTTGTGATCTAATTTTGACCTGGAGAATGAAGCCATGTATATTTGAAAGGGTTAGGAAGAGTAACCCTGTAGGTCTGTATTACAATTAAGTAATACCTTTGCATAGATCGAGTTCAAAATTAGTCTCGCTTGTCCACTGCTTGTAAAAGTGACAGCAACGAGATCAGATACACATAACAGATGTGATGTATTGTGTTTACCTGATACTACCAATGTCTTGCATAGGTACCTGACCATACACAGTTGGACTAGGCACCGATATTGAACGTGAAGGATTGATAACACCTTTTTCATTCTGAAAAACATAAGTTGTACAATTTTTTTGTAGCTCCTCGTTTTAAATATAATTGAAGTATAACTTGCAAGGGTGATCTTTTGTTTCTAAAAGCTGTATGAATTAAAATCATTTTCATACTTTATTGACTTTAGTCAGATCACATGATATAATATTAATATGCATATAAATTATATAAAACATAAATTGCAAAGTGGTCTTTATTTTTAAAAGTTGTATGAAAGTAAAATCATTTTCATGTTTCATAGTTTATACTTTGATCACGTGATAATTCATATTCGGCTTAATTTGACAACTGCATTCATTACACGGATATAAAATCAAATGATCTTGAGAACGCTAAAATGATTTCCTCAAGAAACTGGAATAATTAAACGAATAAATCATTATATATATATATATATATATATATATATATATATATATATATATATATATATATATATATATATATATATATATAATTATTTAATTTGGGTAAAATCAGACTCTTTTCCGAGAACGTTCTTAGTTTGTAAATATTCTTTATGATCTAGGGCTATTATTTTTATTTTCTGCTTTAAAAAGTGTAAGTACATTCAGCAGGATTACAAACAAGATCGTCAAAAGAAATCGCTTCCATATGTACCATAAAATAGTTAATATTAGATCGATAATAAAATACTTGTAGTCGCTAGGAAAGTAGAATTCTGGTATCCGATTAAGAGAAAAGAATAATAAATGGGTTGAGCGCAAATTCAGAACGATTAATTCAAGTCCGTTTGTCATTAAGTCATTCCATTACTTTGATTCTCCGATTTGCTGCTGTGTATATTAGGTCAATCTAAACAAAATGGCAATGAATATTCAGCTTCATTGTCCATTTTGGAAAGTTTTGAATTTTATTGAATCCTGAATTCTATATAAGTAAATAAGTTTTCCAATACTGAATTATATATAAGCAAATAAAGAACACAAAATACCCCAAAATGATTGATGACTTAATTCCCATTCATTGTGAAACATTACTCTCTCTCTCTCTCTCTCTCTCTCTCTCTCTCTCTCTCTCTCTCTCTCTCACACACACACACACACACACACACACACACACACACACACACAAAGATACACCTTTACTGGGTTGTTGAGGTAAATATAACATATTATTTAACTGCAGGAAGGACAGTGATACATCATGGCGTATCTTCTTGTCAGTTTATTGTGCCCGGTATTCATCTGCTGTGTCTTTGTTCCGGTTGATGGAGTGGTAGTGGAGACGCTGAATGGACACGTGCAGGGATTTACAGAGAACGTACTCAACACCAAGATTGATATCTACCTCAGCATTCCCTATGCCAAACCACCTCTAGGATCTCTGAGATTCCGAAAACCGGAACCTGTAGAAAACTGGAATTCTGTTCTTTCAGCCACAAAACTTCCCAATTCGTGCTTCCAAACCATAGATAACAGTTGGGATCGCTTCCAGGGCGTGGAGATGTGGAACGCCAACACCCGGCTTAGCGAGGACTGTTTGTATCTCAGCTTATGGGTTCCAAAAAATACTGGCGGGAAACTTGCCACACTAATATGGATATATGGCGGCTTCTTTGTATTGGGGACATCAACTCTCGATATTTATGATGGAAAATTACTTGCTGCAAAAAATAATGTGATAGTTGCTTCTATTCAGTACAGGCTAGGCCCCCTTGGCTTCTTATATTTGGGGTCTGACGATGTTCCCGGAAATATGGGTCTCTGGGACCAACAGCTGGCAATAAAATGGATATATGATAACATTGAGATATTTGGAGGGGATAGAAAACGAATCACATTGTTCGGGGAGAGTGCAGGAGCAGCCAGTGTGAATTATCATTTTATTTCGAAACATTCCCAAGAATACTTCACAAATGCCATTTTAGAAAGTGGATCTGCCTTAAGCGACTGGGCTTTCATGCCACCAGATATCGCTATAAGGTATGCCGAAGAGCTTGGGCGGAAAATGGAATGCGAAACTTCTAACCGCGACAGTCTTATACAGTGCTTAAAGTTAGCTGACGCTCACAATTTGACGGAAAAAGTATGGAATTTCATGGGTGATTTCATAACATACATGTTCGCCCCAACACTGGATGGGGCATTCCTGGAAAACTTTCCTCTGGATCTTTTAAACTCAGGTCTGATGAAAAACTGCAGCGTGTTAGCTGGAGTGACCAAGGATGAGGGGACGTATTTTCTTGCATATTTCGTTCAGGATTATTTTCCGAATAATAAACTATGGAGTCCTGACGTGATGTCTCGAGATACATTTCTAGGTGCCTTAGAGCAGGTAGTACCGATGCAGGGGTCCCTGATGAAGGAAGCGGTTGTGTACGAATATGAACTGTCCAGATTGGCCAATGAAAGAGGCAGCTATATCGACATTCTAGATGAGGCAGGTAAGGGCATATAGGTATTGACACCTCAGACCCTAAGAAATATGACATAGCATTTAATGGATCCTTGTTATCGGGATAATTTTAACTAGAGATGGCAAAAAACTAATCATATTGTATTGTGTCCGATTATTACTGCCTACTTAGAGTCGAAAAACAATTTTTTCCTTGAAGTAAATCACGTTTCTAAACATTGGGTAAGCCAGAATGCGACCCTAAAACGCATTTAACTCCGTGAGCTGCAATGCACAAAATTTCACTATTCCGGGTTTTAGTTTTGTAAATAATTTTGATGATGATGATGATGATGATGATGATGATGATACGTGTGTGTGTGTGTGTGTGTGTGTGTGTGTGTGTGTGTGTGTGTGTGTGAAATTTAGATTTTTAATGTAGCTTTAAAAAATGCTCAGTCATATCGCTATAATGTCTGCATTGTGGAAGTTTAGAGTGATGTCTAGCACAGGAACGTCATGCCGCAGACACGTAGCATGGTGTCCCACCCAGTCACATTATCCGGAAACATGGCCGACCAGTCCTAACACTAACCTCTTAATGCTGAGTTGCTAGGGAGGCAGCTGTTAGTAACAATTTTCTATAAGTCTTTGGTAGGATTCGGACGGGCAATTTTGATGATAAATTAATAGATAATATAGTAGATACTGTATTCCATGAAGAAATGTTTTATTACAAAGAGTATGCGAAATAGTATTAAAGATTTTTTAATGATACGAAATCCATATGTTAAGTTGTCCACCCAAATGCCAATCTCTCGTTGTTAGTTAAACGCCGATTACTCACCCTATAGGTATTATTATTATTATTATTATTATTATTATTATTATTATTATTAAAAAAGTATAACTAGAAATAGTGGCAGTGGTGATGCTAATAGCAGCAGAAGCTTCATCATCATTAGTAGTAGTCGCGGTAATGGTAGTAGTAGTAGTAGTAGTAGTAGTAATTGTAGCAGTAGTAGTAGTACCATTTGTTTCAATAATTTACTATTAGATTCTGGTAATTCGGTCGATATCGGTTTTTATCGCTATTGCATTTTTCTCCTTCTTCATCTTATTCTTATAATTGTTCCAACTATTGCCTAGAAGAAAATGAAGCAGCATACATAAGATATTAAGCTTAAACATTTCTTATATAAATTGAGATCGGTTGAAGACATGTCTCATTTTTCTGTCAAGGGGAGATCGGTTGAAGATATGTCTCATATTTCTGTCAAGGGGAGATCGGTTGAAGATATGTCTCATTTTTCTGTCAAGGGGAGATCGGTTGAAGATATGTCTCATTTTTCTGTCAAGGGGAGAACGGTTTGATTCATTTTTCTGTCAAGGGGAGAACGGTTTGATCAAGTCCCCATGGGACTTAAACCCACTTAATCTTTGATGATGCAGCTTAGAATTAGCATGAAAGTTCTTTCGATTAAAAAATTTGCTACTTGTGTACAGCTTTATCATCATTAGTTTATCGAGTCAAGGATATCATGCTACGTATTCTGAAAACTTTCTGAAGTAGAAACACAATGCACCAAAATGATATAAAATATTACGCCATTGAAATTGTGCCCTCAAAAACGACAGTGACATAAGTTAAGAAAAAATTGAAAATTCTGTGATACTAACTTTATGCTAATAATAGAATTACCAGGTTTTGGGACCTCAAACTTGAACTTGAGTTTCGTTGCTTAAAAGTATGGAGAATACTTGGACAAAACTCTGCATTATACGCCAGTGAGTATTTTTTTCCAAGCTGGAAGGACATTCTGTTATAAATATATAGTTGATATTGATGTACTCATATTTTGTTTTTATAAATATACAAATAACCTCGAGCTCTTAACTGAAATAAAGAGAATCAGGAAAAACAGCCCTTTATTATTTTACATCATTTGCACAGAAAAACATGCACACATCTCTATTGGACGAGATTCAACTTTTGCAGGGCGAATAGGAGTTTAGTTGTACGTTTATTATGAAAACAATAGTTAGTTTCTTGTTCCTTTTAAAACGTACATTATATAGTTTAAGAGAGCTATGCACCAACGTGTCGATTAAATTGCTGAAATCATTACCTTTCATGTGATTAATATTTGGGGACAATTAAATCATTTTGTGGGCTTTGTTGTTTTTAAATGTATCGGATGAACCGCTTACATAAGACTTAACAGTTTTCGAAATTACGGTAAGAAATTTTCTTTTAGTATAACAACCTCAACTTGACTCTCTATTACTCATAATGCAACGGACATTTTACCTCGTCGTTCAAGAATTTCGAAGATAAGCCCCATATTCGTATCGGACATATTAGCGCGCATTATAAACACTTAGAGGCATCTTAAATGTTCGGAAACAAGAAGGGCATATGTTTAAGAAAAAGGAATATCCTGGGATTTAATCTGTATTCCCTTACAATATGGTGTCTAGAATTGCAGAATTTGCGTTAAGCAATATTGACATCCAGCACCAAGGGAACGTTTTCTATGCCGCCAAGCTGTTAATCAATATAAGCTTGATCCAGTTAAGAGGCAGATGCTGGAAGAAACATATGTTTGATCTCAAGCACGTGCGTGCTTTAATTTTGCAAAGCTCTTATTTAATAGCTGAATTAACACGTGTATTGTATGCCTTTTGCATTCACAAATGGAAGTTACTGCGATGACGACCGGTGTTTAGGATCCATTCTTCCAAAGGCAACAATGGAGCCTTGAAGAATTTTCGGAATTTATTTACACTGGCGTCTATTTCACAATGTTCAGATCGTTGACACTGGAGTCTATTTCGCAATGTTCAGATCGTTGACACTGACTTCTATTTCGCAATGTTCATATCGTTGACACTGACTTCTATTTCGCAATGTTCAGATCGTTGACACTGGAGTCTATTTCACAATGTTCAGATCGTTGACACTGGCGTCTATTTCAAATTGTTCAGATCGTTGACACTGGCGTCTATTTCACAATGTTCAAATCATTGAAAAGCCACCTGTAATATTTCCATGTCTAAAGCAGATATATTGGAATTCTGCATCACAATGACTCCTCAGATATCGTTTGCATTGCAAGACTAGAGGAAGTTAATAATAATGTAAATTTCACGAAGACGCTTTTTAAAATCATGAATGCTCATATGCAAGTTCCATTTTCAAATTACAAGAGTTTTAAAGTATGTATGCGTGTACGTAATAGTATTTTACGACACTTTAATAGATACCATATAGTCATTACTAGACATTACTAGTCATTACTAGACATTACTAGACATTACTAGTCATTACTATACATTACTAGACATTACTAGTCATTACTAGACATTACTAGTCATTACTAGTCATTACTGGACATTACTAGACATTACTAGTCATTACTAGTAATGTCTATATGATATCTATTAAAAGCGAAGTTCTAAAACTGATAAAATGAAGAATTACATAGAAACTTTCGGACGACTAACATCTCAAAATATACATTAAGATGAAGTGTGTGTGTGTGTGTGTGTGTGTGTGTGTGTGTGTGTGTGTGTGTGATTTGGATTTTTAACGTAGCTTTAACAATTTTACAGTCATATCGCTACAATATATGCAGTAAGGCAGTTTATAGTGATATCTAGCACTCGGGCATCATGCCGCAGACATGTAACATCGTGTCTCACCCAATTACATGATCCTGACACCAGGCCGACCAGTCCTAACACTAACCTCTTAATGCTGAGCGCCAAGCGAGACAGCTGCATTTAGTAGCATTTTTATGTCTTTGGTCTGGCTTGGCCGGGGTTCGAACCCGCGCCCCCCCCCCCCCCCGCATCCGAGGCGGACGCTCAACCACTTAGGCCAGCGGAACGATGTCATTAAGATTAATCATTACAAGATATAACATAAAAAGGATACATACTAACATTCTGTAAAATATAAAAGAAAACATAAAGGCACACATATAAATGTCTTAAAATATGTGGTCAACATTTATAAAACTTGGTCGAACAAAAGGCTTAAAGTCTGACAAGATGGTCTGTTGTACTTCTCTGGAATCTGAATTCTCTGGAATCTGAATACTCATTGAACGTCTGATAGTATTTTTATGGATTCAAGATAGCAGAGGAATCTGTCATTTATCATATGTTCCATGGTCGTGCAAATACAGATTGTTTGTGAAATGGGACGGTAATTAGAAATGTCAGTATGGTCCGTTCAGGTTAAGAAACTGGTATCACTGTTGCTTCTCACCATGAGAACAGGAGGTCGCCAAGATGACTGGAGTTCGCCAGGTTTCCAAATTTTCTTGGTGTTTAGTAGTATATTGAGGGATGTATCAGTAAGCATTCCAGCAATTGATATTGGATATCATTTGATCTTGCTGAGCTCCATCGAGAGAGTGAATGCCATTTAGTGCTACTTTGCTCGTCGAGAGAGTGAATGCCATTTAGTGCTACATTGCTCATCGAGAGAGTGAATGCCATTTAGTGCTACTTTGCTCATCGAGAGAGTGAATGCCATTTAGTGCTACATTGCTCATCGAGAGAGTGAATGCCATTTAGTGCTACATTGCTCATCGAGAGAGTGAATGCCATTTAGTGCTACTTTGCTCATCGAGAGAGTGAATGCCATTTAGTGCTACATTGCTCATCGAGAGAGTGAATGCCATTTAGTGCTACTTTGCTCATCGAGAGAGTGAATGCCATTTAGTGCTACTTTGCTCGTCGAGAGAGTCTTGTAATTTTCTGAGACTGAAATAGTTTTAGTAATCTTCAGTATTAGCAGATTTCAGATTTGGAGGAACCCAGTCATTCATTCATACGGCGGAAATTCTCAAAGTAATTCTAAAAGCTTTTTGATAATGTTCAGTCAGTGTATCTGAGATTTCTGGTACGGTTGTGACAATTTTGTCAACTTCCTTTAGGTGTTTGATATAACTGTTTTTATTTTCACCAATGATGTAGAGAATAAGATCTCTCTCCCCCCCCCCCTCTCTCTCTCAGACGGCACATAATCAGATTTTTTCTTCAGTTGAGTAACTTGTACCGAAGTGTTTAATAC
>JAECUM010046469.1:0-38157 GCA_016617855.1 Megalonaias nervosa | reverse complement strand
TTTAATTTGAGATGATTTATTTATTTAAATTATTCATTAGAATTACAGTGTTCATTGATAATTTCGGCCTAAATCACTATTTTGAGATTTTTGTTAATTCATTTTTGAAAATGTTTAGATTATCTCATCACATCAACACTATTCCAGGCTATTAGTACATCAGCACTTTTAAGATTGGAATTCATTAGGAACACCAATAATTCATTTGGAGTACTCTATACTTTTGGATTTGTGATAGAACTTTGAGGACTATTTGGGACTGAATTCGCAATACTGTAAGTTCTTTTTAAATTTTGAGTTTGTATTCTAGGCAAATAAATTATTTCTTGAATGTTACAAACCTTATTGGTTTTCGCTCTTTTCTGTTACTTAGTATAATATCATAGAGTCGTAACATCTCAATTACTTATACGTCATACTGCAAAGAAATCACTTTGTGTTTTCTTTATCTTCCGCATGCGATACAATTTATTGGCTTAAATATCGCTCCAAAAGCAATTAAATTTAAATTCCTTAGGAGATGACGCACACAGCGAACAAATGGATCCAATAATTAGTATTGACTTCTGCTAGGAACATAACATTTATATCCATTTTTAATACTTTGCGTCAGTAATTGTATAGTTTAAATTAGTTTTTCTATGGCGTAGTGAATCCATACTTCAAAATAATGATGCCAGTTAACAGCGATTGAATCTTTAAGAATCAACTCGTTTATCAGTATGAATGCCTTACATGAAACATCGACACCTTTCTTTCAAGTTATGTCGGTTTTATAGCCAATGTAACTTACGAGGACTGAAATGGTTACGTCATGAACAGCATCCAATAATAACTATTCCTGAATAAATTCCGTATTAAAATAAATGCTTCTTCTGTAATAAATCTCTTGGTTCTGGTGTTTATGCTTAACAAATTCGAATATGTATAATGGCTCTTAGCAACGCACTGAAAGTCTTCTCACATATGAATTTAATGAACATTTATCAAACGTCAAAAGCTTAGGAATCGCAAAATAACGGTATTGATTTACACTTTCTGGCTGTATACCAGTGTAAATTATCCTCAATAATAGAACGCAGACTGCCATCACCTGGTTTATAATGCAAAACTATAAACAGCAATATCCCGTAGCTGATATATAGCTGACATTATTCTTGTTACCGTTATTCCCTCTCTGTGATAGAACTGCTTGGGTTAAACGTTGTGCACCTATGGATCTAAAAGTACTACTTTGGGGATTTCTGCAGTCACGAGGCAATGATACATTCGTTGCATTAGATGAAACACAATCCTATTAAGAAGATAATATTAATAATCATCATTAAGGCTCTGAGTCTGGAATTTCAACAATTTAAAACAGCTGTACAAAGACAAGGGAAATCCTTTTGTAGGAATACCGGCGCCTTTTGATGCCAGTTAACAAAGATTGAAACTTCAAAAATCGATTTCTCTTAACCGTTGTCTAAACGACTGTATTGATCATGACCGCATAAAACAATGCAATAAATGTTGCCTAACAAAGAATTATAAGCTGGATCCATTTTCATTTTAAATGTCGAGAATAAAAACCACTTTCCATTCTGTGTTATGACAGTGACATTCATCCTACAGGAATAAATATTAAATGTAAAGATGCACCACGACTCTTCACTTCCATTATCCTCTAATATAAAATAGGCAGATTGAAGAGGCCTATAACTAATTTTGCCTAATTTTAAATCAATTTTTCATTTAGTACAGTGAAATATTGCTATGGAGCCCACATTTCCAATGCAAACAATATAAGTCACCCTAGTTGCAGTAATATTGATTCATGGTAATTAAATTTGCTTGTTTTAATAAAACCATACCCTCGAAGCAACGTCACACAAGTAGCCGATCCTGAAGATCAAAGAAGTGACTTGTAAGATTAAGAATTTTAACGTTAATTCGGATTGATTGAAAATCATGTCTAATTGTTTATATCTTAACCAAATCAATTTCAATATATGTTAGGTGCGACGTTTCTTCTTTTCCTGTTCTTAACTTCAAATAATAAAACAGTGATTGTAAAGCAATAGCTATTTAGAGTTACCGGCCCTATTTTCAAATCACAAGTACCTGCTCTTAATATGTATTAACAACTGATGAAATACCAAACGGCTGATACCTTTGTAAGTATATATGTACATCTCCAATTTTAATTTACATTCCATCATATATCTGTATGTGACTTAGAATAAAAAAATTAATTGTGTCCATGGTTGCATTTTTTTACTAACTGATATCACAATATGTAAACTAAATATAAACACTGAAATATCTGGGAGTATTTTATTTGATATCTTTCTAACATTTACACTCGTGACTAACACGCAACCAATTAGGTAACTGGCATATACATAAATTTATTAGTCAAGATAGTTGATCATTAGGTGCCATTTAAAATTAGGACAAAGAACTTTTTTTATTTTCAAACTTTTGGAAATGTCGCAATAATTTTGAGCATTGAAAATATTTCAAAAGTGAGATACTTCCATACCTTCAAAATTGTAAAACAAAATATTTAAAAAATGCTTATTTGATTTGTAGTACACAGGTATGGTTTGGCTTAATTCTTTTGTTCTTTGGCATGTAGTCAGTGATGACATACTGCTTGGCAAGTCTCTATCGCCATGATGAATCTTTGTAGTTTTGGCGTCTGGGATCAGACTGCTTACCTGGTGCATCTCTTCTGAGCCGTTTATCATAGTAGACGATAGATAAAGATAATCTGTGTACTTCTTGCTCTGCGGTAATGTTCATGTCTTCTACAGTTTCTGCCAAATATTTTCGTTATCATCATGTTCAAAGTAATTTTAGAGAGTAAAGTCATCACTAATTTGAAGGTGCGGATGAGGAGGATAGGCTGGCACTCCCATGAAGAAGCGTCCTTAAGGGTTGACTGATAACACCAGCACGTGCGAGATAAGATTAGTCTAACCAAGCCATGGCTTAATAAAAAAGTTTCTCCAGTACATTCTCGGCTCAGAATTGTGTGCCTTCGTTAAACCTAAGTAAAGTTTATTGCAAATTAAATGCGTTCACCTAACGTCTTAAAAATTGCCAGTTTTATTTCAGCTACTTCCATGGTATTGAGAATATGAAAAATACGAACCTTTCATTTAAATATGTATTCAAATTTGAGACCTGTCATGGACGCAGGACCAAACTATATTCAGATTTAAACGGACATATAAATGCATAAATAATTATTTTTCAGACATATGTTTTAACAAGTCGTGTAACTTTCACAACAATACCAAATCCTGTGTTCGTATACATAACTACACAACAATACCAAGTCCTGTGTTCGTACAGTCTGTTTAAAATTAGATCTCCACTGTCTTACGTGAAGGTCTGACAGCGACCGCTTAGGGATCATGTTCTAGTGACCTTTGATCTGGCCAATGGAAATACAGCTTTCAGAAATGAAACTTGAAAGTGAATCAAATCTTTCAACATACATTGATGCTCTTCGGTCATACTGCTCAGACTCCCAAACGCGAAGATATACGACTTCATCTGATTGTCTGAAAAAAATTAGTTATTATGGTAATAACATCGGTCAACCAGAACATGGCCCTTTAGCGGTCGATGTCAGATCTACACGTGGGACACTGGAGAACCCATTTTAATCAGATTGCTGATTTGAATCCTTTTGTGTTCGTATACATAAATCCATGCTGAAATTCATGAAGATTGAGAGATTGGGGTCTATATGGGGAACAACTGATTTTATGCCACATCAATGACATTACACAAAAGCTTTCGACTTAATTTGATAATTGAAAAGCCTACAAACATATACGAATAATTAAAATGTTGAGTTCTTCATTGTAACGTGTATGTAGTATTTACATGGATTCCTTATTATTTATGTAAAACACTTCCAAATATCGGTAGAAAACAGAGCTCTCGGTATATACTGTGCGAGTCAAACTGAGAAATCTCCTTCTGTACTGTATGATTCAAACTGAGAAATCTCTTTCTGTACTGTACTAGTCAAACTGAGAGACCTCTCTTTTTTACTGTACGAGTCAAACATATTACTAAACAGACTCTCAAAGAGGATTATGGTTGAGAGAGAGAGAGAGAGAGAGAGAGAGAGAGAGAGAGAGAGAGTATGATCCATTTCTGTGTATTCACACTTCATGAAAGCATGACCCATTTCTGTGTTATCTTTCTTTACGTACTGTATGAGTCAAACACATGTCAATAAACGGACTCTCACAGAGAGAGAGAGAGAGAGAGAGAGAGAGAGAGAGAGAGAGAGAGAGAGAGAGAGAACTGTTGTTTAAGTATAAGGATTTCAGCATCTCAGAATTTAGGTCCATGGGTGGTATCAAAAGCTGGCAGCAGGTTGGGCACGTGTGCACTTTTTATGGCTAATAGAAGGTTACACGGAGGTTATGGAACGGACGATGTTGAAAATAACACAAACCCATCCTTATCGATTAAAGGTGATGGAACAAAGGTTAATCTACTTGGTATATTTTGTCAAAAAAAGTTTTCTCTAACAATTATTGCTGACAAGAAGAGAATGAAAGAAATCAAAGATAAAATTCATCAAAGTTGGTGAAATTGTGGTTTTCTCTTCCTTTCACTGCTGAGCCATGCTGCCTGACAGCATACTCTGTGTGATCGTTATGATTTGCCTGCCAGCATGTAATGATTCCTTACTTTAATGTCACGTATCTCTCTCAGTCTCATCAACCGAATACTTACATAGACGAATCAAGCATGACACTTCTGAGCCTTCAGAAATTTTGGAAGCAAGGGAACGTGGGCGTTTAATTTTAGGAAACATTGATGATTATTTTCAGGGGACAATGAGACAAAAAAAATATATTAGGGAACACTTGAATTTTACACACAGACCACCCCAGCCCCTGGATGGTCTCCAATTATGACGAACGTTTTAACAATACCAAACCTATCATCGTCAAAATTGTATGACTTCAAATTCTCCTTTGTAATAGATTATGTTCTGAATATTACCTAATCTCAAAATTATGACACATTCAATTACACTTGAAACTTATGACACTCATTTATGCGTGAAAATTAAGACACTCAATTAAATTTGAAAATTATGACAGACTCAATTAAACTTGAAAATTACGCTTCTGCTGGGATATAAAATTGAACGGTTAAGTTTGTAACGGAGCTAGCAGACGTTGCTTTTTTAATTTTGAATTCTAGAGGCAATGCATTTTTCTTTTTGAAGGCGAAACTGACAAATGACTATATAGTCTAATCGATCTGAGATACTCTCTCTCTCTCTCTCTCTCTCTCTCTCTCTGATGGATCGATCGATCGAAGAACAATTCGAAAGATCACTACAAAGTACGCAATAGTCGTTTTGGCGCGTTTTCGATAGTTTTCTTCTCTATCTGTACCGACTGACTAACTTGGCTGATAGTTCAGCCCTACCAACAAGTGATCCCGTTCCGGCGGTTGAATAGGATAGCATCTGTTTTCGCCAAGTCTACCTCAGACGCTGGAGATGGAATTGATACTTTCAACACGAAATAAAAGTCATGACCTTTTGTACTGGGATTATATAACTCAGTCTCGGCTTTAGATTCCAGTCCTTTCTTATGCGTTACTTTCTGTTAGAAACACATGCACTCCCCAAATCTCGCTAGATTTGACTGACCTTGTTTGATAGATTTATACCTCCAAACTTAACTACTACAGTATATGCCCGCCAAAACAGCACGCCCTACCGATTATTGCTGGTGTGAAAGACAGAAGTGTTATTTTTATAAAACAAATGCTTATTCTCCTAATCTTAAATATGGAAAAAGACAAAAAAGTTGATGATTGATGTGGATGTTATTTCTGATTCAGAACGGATCTCACAAATCGTACTGCGAAATTCAGTTCAATAAGATGTTTATAGTGTACACGTTGATTTGTTATTATCTGAGTTCAGTTATTTAAATTATCGGTCTGAACAAACCAACACCACGCATAAAAAAGCTAAACGTTAATTATTTATCTTTTTCCGAAGTATTAGTTTCTCAATGATTACTTTTCTGGACATTGGCAATTTATCCACACCGATAGCTATATAGCGGAACCAAATTTTAGACTTTTTATACGCACAATAGAACATGTTCACAAGCATTAAATGAGGCAATATTCTATGCCATTCAAAAAACGAATACGAAAACGTATTGGAATTTTTAGTTCAATATAAACTTTATGCTGTCGTGCCATTGCATGGAATTCACGGTGGATTTTTCTACTTCACTTTAGGTACTACCTCGTGGTAAAAGGTGAAAAATCCTATTTTCGAGACGAACATAGTCAAATATGTTTAGGCTATACCAGAGTAATCATGTTAAGATCGACAACGTATGCAAGTTATATAAGCAAGCCTCTTGGTCGACGTATCCTGCAAACATTAAAGAAGCAGACTTCTTCGTAGACGTTCCATGCAAAAGGTACATAAGCAACCCCCTGGTTGCCGTTTCACTTAAAATTTATATATAATGATGGAAACGTTTGTAGAGATAATTCACAGTACATTATGCAGTGGTCCTTGTGACACGTAACCATTAAATTTGACGTATTGGCTACACTGGCAATAAATCTCTGCCTGCGAGAGATCGGATATGCTCTATTTGGGGCATAAATTGAATTTTAATTAGAGTCTGTTCGATAACGGTCCAACAGATATGTCAATATAGAGATAAGTGTAAGGAATGACAGGGTTGAGACAAATCAGAGCAAACCATTTTGGGAAACCTAGTGCCATTTCAAATAGGTGTCATAAAATGATATTTTCCAGAATAGTTATTAATAAAGGCGGAGTAGAGAGGATTATTCTGACTTCGATGGGAGTGTTAGAATTTCGGCGGTTAGAGAAAATAATCCTGAGTGACTAAGCTAAAGGAGGGGGTATGTTTCCCAGACGAAATTCAAGGTTTTAAAGTAATTTCCCTCGCGATATTAGTCAGTCCGAGTTTTTCTGCCGAAAGAGGAAGCTGTCTCTGAGATCAGTAAAAAGGTACTCTTCTAATTAAATAAATCGCCCAAGTGACACAAGGTCTCACAATCTGAGAGACCCGAATTCAAAGAATAGATGGATGGGATGATAAGCGAGCGAGGCACAAAGGTATTGTCTCAATTGCATGCAAAAATAGCTCCATCCCTGTACTGCACAGTAGAAAGGCAGTCTACAACCAAGACGGTTGATGACTCGAGGACGCTATAGAGAGAGACAGACAGACAGACAGAAGAAAAAAAATACGGCAACGCCGACCTATTACCAACGGTGATTGGAAAAGACCGGAAGCAAACAGGCGATGCTGACATGCTGGCAATTTGAGTTCGATTAGTTACTCGATTATATGATGAAATTTGTTCTATATTTATAACAGAACGACTAATTGAATTTTGCATAAGTTTGTAACTCTGTTTCTATCTAAAATGTGTGTTCAATTTCATTTTGCTTGTGTAATTGATTAATATTTATGTTGTACATACATGGGCTCGTGTTGTTCTGTTCTATATCTCTGCTCAGATCTTTGTTATTCCATCCATTAATTTCGTATTTTATTTTATTGTTTACTCGATCCTGGCAATAACACCGTGGTCGCTCATCTCCTAGATAATGATAACCAAAGCACCATAAGGAGTGGGGATCTCACATCATTCCACCTCTCGACATTATATAAGCAAGCCTCTTTGTAGACATGTCATGAAAAAGTTATATGCGCAAGCCCCTTGGTCGACGTTTCATGCGAAAGTTTTATAAGCAAGCCTCTTTGTCAAGTTTACATGCAAACATTATATAATTACAAGCCTCTTGGTTGACGTGTCCTGCAAAAGTTATATAACCAAGTCTTGGTCGACCAGTCATGCATCGGCACAATCAAAACCATCTATCTCTTAAATAGATTAAGCAACAATGAATGTAATGGGAATGAACTGAATGATCAAAAAATTAACAAGCTATCAAATTGACAAAATAAACAGCTAGAGGAGCAGCGTCGCTTACAGTGGATTACTATAACATTTTTTTAGAACTCTCTTACAAATAGGACATTGATATCTTCTTTCTAAGAATACAGACAATCGCCCATTCTCAGTTAGACTAGAGTTACATCAAGGGGCTTAAACTATGTAACAAGACAAAGTAATACCCAACAAGCATTCCATTTTACAAACTATACATTTATTTCCCTAACATATAAAATCAAACAAAGTGTAAGAATTAAAAAAAACTTAGTGTGTATCAATTCCTAGAATATTATCCTACATGTACTATCAATTTCACTATCCATCGTGATTCAGAATGAAGGGTGCTACAATATCCACTATGAGACAGTTTGCCTGTAGGAATAGGCCCAATGAGTTCTATACAGGTAAAATTAATAAGTGACAGCAGACTGCCTAATGAAGGCAATGAAGTGTTAATATATAATATCAGTTTATAATACTACCTCTAGGAAGGCTCTGAATGATGACCTATAGAGGAAAATCAGAAAATCACTACAGACATTACACGTATATAAATTAAAACCATTGTCAGAACTATTAAGAAGTTGCAAATGAATTAAATAAAACTACATTGTAAAGTAATATATTACAAATGACTGGAACACTAGGTCTGAATAATTTCTTAGCGAACGGTAAAATAGCGATTGTAGATTAACAACAAAGCATTGCTTGTAATATAAACTCTAAACTAATGTCGTCTTTCTCTTATTTAGTTATTTTTAAGGTAACAAGAAAGTTCACGGAAGTTCCTCACAATGATAATTCAGTGCAAAGAGTCTTTACTTGGTGTTATTTTTTCTGTTGGTAAACGTTGAACTTTTAGCACAGGGCAAGAACAAAACAATAGCCAAAGCGATTACGAAATGAAAACCTTGCACGATCAAGTTAATGACCCGACAGACCTCGCGTAAGCCAGAACAGTAATTTACTTTGATTTCTGATATTGCATCAGCATTAAAAAGTTCCTGTCAAGGTCAACAGCAAAACACAGCTAGAACAGATACAAAAAATTCCTCTCAAGTTATATCTGAAAACAATTGTAAACTCTGACAACAAATGGATTCCAGAGACTAATATAATATAGGAATGAATTATTTGTTTATCAAGTTCCTATTGATGCACATTTGCACATCACCTACATGTGAAAAATTTCAAACTTCCAATCAGATTGTAAATAAGTCTGTTTCTAGAACGTTCTGAACTTAAATATTATGCCAACATGTTATTTACAACTTACAATCATGGACAAAAGTTAAGCAAGTAAACATCCTGTTTACAAATGACCATTATCCTGAAGTACAATGTACAATCATGGACACAAATTAAGCACATAATATAAACTAAATATACATAACAATTGGGTTTGTACTAAACTTTGTTACACTGTATTCCTGAACGTACTGATAAAAGGACGTAGAAAATGACAAATGGGTTTTCCTGTTCAAGTATAACTTAAATAACTTGTAATCTTTGGTACGTCTGTAAATTTGCAATATTAATGTTTACAATGCTTTGCATTTACTCATTTACTCAGTACTATACAGCCAAGATTGCCATCATGAGCCGTTAAACTCAATACATTTAGTGCGAAGTTGTTTACTTTGCAACATGTTCTAGACTGACAACACGTAGGCGTGCAGATTAAGCATACGTTATTTATTGCTGACACAATCCAAATGTTAAGCGATGTTGAATGCTGTTACATCCAGAAAATGCGCTCAACAGAATGAGCCTACATTTCGGTTACACTTTGACCGGACCAATGACGCCACACGATCACAAACAAGGTCGCAAAAAAGTACGACAAATGACTATAGTGAAATGTGTTCCTGCTCAAAGATTCGCATCCAAACCAAACACTGATTAGGTCATGTCATTTTCTATAATTCAAGGTGGATCTTGCCTATATACGTTACTAGTTTCAACTAATGCGTCCACTTACAATATATATCATATTTATATTCTGTGGCGAAAAGTATAGTTACCTGATTTTAAGAGGACAATAACGTGGATGGCGAAAAGTATAACGGCCTAATTTCGAGACGACATTAATAGTGGTTTAAAACCACGATGGATGGTATAACAGCAGTCATGTTAAACTCAACCACACATGCAGTCATTGCAAAGCAAGCTGTTATGCATCTTCGTAACCTAAAATGTTTGCCTTATCATTTATCTTTTAAATGAATTAAGCAGCCGTATCGAGGGAATAAATTTCGTTAGGATCAAAGATTTAACAAGCTATCAAATATCAAAATATCGATAGCATCAATGGTACTTTCTGCTGATGACGATTGCGTTACTCATGTCTGATATAGTCCATAAGAAGTACGCACTGACGCCTTTCTTTCCGAATTGATAGATGTGTACCTTTATTCCAGGACACCAGATCGTAGCAAAACGTCTCTGACAAAATTCAGCATTTCTTGGGGTGAATATTAAGCAAAGTTGTTTTCACGATTATATGAAACATCAAAGTTTCTCAGAATGATAATCTACTAGTCTGAGTATTTGCTGAATGTTTTCCTGTCGTTGTTGAAATTTAAACCTGTTACCCACAGCAAGATGAAATCTCACCAAAGTCCATTAATGATGCTAACCACAACAAACTCAAATATCACCGAAGTCAATTAATGATGCTTCTCGAACGGGAATAAAAAGCTATATGAATGTTTCTACAGTGTAAATAAACCTTCTTTTGCAATTCCTTGTATGATTAGTTATGAACAATCACATGACCACCAGCTGCGTGATTACAGAACACACATGAGCATTAAACAAAACACATCAGCGTTAAACAGCACACATTTGTATTATACAACATACGTCAGTATTACGCAGCACGCGTCGGTATTACACAACACACGTATTACACACCACACGTATTACACAACACGCATCAACGTTTGGGATCATCAAGTGACAAGATCCAAAAGGCAAATTTAAGTGAACATGGAGTCACAATGAGTTTGATAACGCCAAATTTATCTCTTTGATTTTAAATAGGGTTCAAAGATGAGCCTTTGTAAGCTGAAGCATTAAAAACTGAAAATGTGTGTGTGTGTGTGTGTGTGTGTGTGTGTGTGTGTGTGTGTGTGTGTGTGTGTGTGTGTGTGTGTGTGTGTGTGTGTGTGTGTGTGTGTGTGTGTGTGTGTGTGTGTGCAATTACTATGTAATTACTACAGATTTTCTTACGCAGTGAATGTCAGCTGGACTATGACCAAATACTGGAATCATCAATGCAGTCGATATCTACCCACCATTACATGTAGCTTGGTTATACTATATTTAACTTCCAAACATCAAAATTAGCATTTGTTTAAAAATAGAAAACTATAGTTCGCACAATATCTTCGAATGTTTTGGAGAGACATTTTAATGATAGGACCAATTAGTCATTAGAAAGCAGCTGTAATTAGAACAAGCAGAAGATCAAAACATTGCTTTTCTGGATTTACAGTTTCATCAAAACTTGATGCGCACAGATTACTCAACACTGATTGCAAGTCTGAAAAATATTTCACTTGTACTTTGTTGGAAATATACATATGGGACCAGTTCAGATTTAGATGTGATCACATCAACATTAAATTGAATGCAGAATATGTGAAACACACACACACACACACACACACACACACACACACACACACACACATACATATATATATATATATATATATATATATATATATATATATATATATATATATATATATATATATATATATATATATATATATATATATATATATATATATATATATATATATATACATATATATATATGTCCTGCTCTGAATCATGATAAAATTTCATTGCTACGATATTAAATTATGAATCCTACATTAAAATAATTTGAAAAATAAATCTATAGACAAATACGATGATTGGATTAAGTAATGCATTAGCAAACTTTCGATACTTTGGTCTGCAAACAAGAAAAGTGATCTTCATAGATTATGGATAGATATGAATAGGTCTTTGCAAAATAAATA
Source organism: Megalonaias nervosa (assembly GCA_016617855.1). Lineage (NCBI taxonomy): Eukaryota > Metazoa > Mollusca > Bivalvia > Unionida > Unionidae > Megalonaias > Megalonaias nervosa. The sequence continues at coordinate 26,122 of JAECUM010046469.1, read as the reverse complement.
CAGCACTGCCACTCTTGTCAATAATGCCACCTTTTATTAGTACTCGATTATAAAACACGTGCAATCCCTTTCTTGATGTAAATGATATTTTGTAGTGGGTTGCTCGTGCTATGTGCACAGTCTGCAAGTATGTGGATTTTGACGAGAATCCGACTTGTGTTTTATGAACGAAGCACAAAAATTTGGTCCTTCTGTAAAGTTGCAATATTATTTGTATCTCCACTTTTGTGAGGGAATAATCCACGGCAGTTGTAACGTCAATGTATGACGAAATAGCAGGACACTCACATTTTATGATTATTCTATCAACACACACACACACACACACACACACACACACACACACACACACACACACACACACACACACACACACACACACACACGTTCACCTTGACATAATGCCTTGGACTACACATGGCACCACTTCACAGAGAGATTACCCAAGAACTGTTTCAGAAAAATTAAGCCAAAAACCAAACCTGAACGTTAACCCTTGCGACTGCAACAGAATCGAAATCAAAACTACAGGAAAAGTGATGTATATTTCTTCATAAACCTGACTGAGTTTTGCAGACAGCTTCCCTGAACTATATAAATTTATCTTGCTCTAGAAAATAATTTCACAAACTACTTAAGACACCATTCCCGTTTATTCTGTAGCAAGCTTTCGCAAAATAAATGCATATATTGCACGTGAGAAAATATTCACCCACGTGTATAAACAGATTAGGGATATCTAACACTCAGTGAATACAAGTTGTACCATAAACCTAGCAGGCCTCTTTCCAGACGCAATACTGAAGTCCTTGGGTTTGTTTGGTTTCCCTATTCTAATTCTACCAACACACGTAAAAAATATTTTATTATACATGGCTTGAACGCTGTGAAAAACAAGTGTTTTGAGGAACCAGGTAACTCACCTGTGCCCTTGGAATGAAGTATGTTCCACTGCAACAATGCATCTGACCAGCAAATACTAAAGTTGACGACGCGGCCGTCTCTAAAAGAATATGTATATTTAGGGATATATATTCAGGAGACATTCTAATATCTCGTTAAAATGTACCATTTTGCATATTGCTAGTAAATTTAAATGCGCATGTTAAGTTACAAATGTGCTAAAATTATTGTAATGCGTTGATACATTTCAAGTCTATTGTCAAATACGAAAAGTGTTATTTGTGTGTGAAATACCATTATCTAGTAAATAAACATTTAATTCAGGTAATTATGAGATAGATTGAAAACAATAACTCTAAAATCTTCTCATCGTGATCGGTGATACATGAAGCGAATAATAATAATAATAATAATAATAATAATGTTTAGGACAGAGTTCACAACTGATGATACTGTATAGGTCACATTTCACAACTAAACATATATAGAACAGAGTTTACAACTGATGATATTACATGGCACGGATTTCACAACTAAACATATTGTATAGGACAAATTTTACAACTGATGATATTGTATAGGTCACATTTCACAACTAAACATATTGTATAGGACAGATTTCACAACTGATATTGTATAGGTCCTATTTCACAACTAAACATATCGTATAGGACAGATTTCACAACTGATGATATTGCACAGCACAGATTTCACAACTGATGATATTACATAGCACAGATTTCACAACTGATGATATTACATAGCACAGATTTTACAACTAATGATATTACATAGCACAGATTTTACAACTAATGATATTATATAGCACCGATTTCACAACTAAACACTGTATAGGATAGGTTTCATTCTGCGCGATAGCAATCTATAAACAGATGAAGGTAAGCAAATATCGAGATAAGATTTCAGCTATATACAGTATATCAGATTCCAAAGTTAGTCTAAACCATGTTTAGGATGGTAATGAATACATTTATTGCCTAGTGATATGGTTTTGAAAAAGGGTGGTATTACCAGATACAACAGTAACTTTTTCGAAATCGTCTTATAGCTTCAAACTAGGAGTGAACACTGCCATAAATACGGACGTTAAGAAATGATGACTAGCAGCTGGTAAAGAGCCTTTATCAATTCGTCGAATGATAGGCAATAAATATAAGAAGAAAACGTGGGTAATAAAAGTGTAGACAACAAAGACAAAATTATACATCTTGTAATTGCAGATGAGCAAGATTTAAAAAAAAAAAAACACAAATATAACACAAGGACGCAGTCGTTTGCATTGGGTGTTAATATTTGTTTTAGGTGTTGATAGTTGTATTGGGTGATGATAGTTGTCTTGGATGTTCATAGTTGCATGATCTGACTTAAATTGCTTTGTGATGTAGGTTAGGAATTTCTATTCCATTTTACTGCCCTGTCTACACCTCTGAGCAAAAGTGCAAGCAACACAGGAAATCATGCTAGAATATAAGTGACATGAAATGATTATCTAAGAAACAATATGTTTTCAAAATCCAGTTTATTACACACTCAATATATCCACTTTATTACACACTCAATATATCCAGGAAATGCTGCTTCTTTGGTTAATTCAAAAACTAATTGGCAAGGGTTTTCAAGCCTTTGTTCTGTATGCTAAAACGGACTATTAGGAGTAACAACAGGTGTAACAGGAATGGGAGCAGGAGGAAGTAAAATGTGCTTAACCACATTTCCCATAGACACAACAACAAAATTGTTTGCGATTATACATGCAACTGTAATAAGGGCGGCACTTTTCATATCTTTGTAATCAGCCCTTCAACAAATGGTACCTTTTCCCAATCTTTCAATTCGAATTTTAGTATTGTTTCTAAAGTTATGATATATATATATATATATATATATATATATATATATATATATATATATATATATATATATATATATGAAGCTACGACTGTGTGTTCGTTATCTTTGAACGCTTTCCAACCGTTCTTGCAACTTGGCTGCATCTGATGCATGATGTTAACTGCTGGTACTATGTAATGATGACGATTGTCTTTTGTCCTTTTCTTTGTCCAGTCTAAAGTCTTTACTACTTTCATTTAGTCGCATGACATTTTATCTGGGCTTTATTTGCCTCTACTTGTGTATCTCCCTCTTCATTATACAAAATTCTCTCAATTTTCATATGAGTTTTAATTAATTAATATTGTGTAAGAACTATCTTCAGCTTGTACTTAACGAACTTGTTTGTAGTCATAACGCTGTAAAAAAACAAGAGATTGTTGTGGAGTCTAAAATTCTTCATCAAATGTATTATTACCAGTGAAAAGATCTTTAGTTGTTCCTTTAGCAATTTATTTCCTCCAATCATCTTCATCGCAAAGGGGATTTTCATATTTTAAATCACTTTTATATCTTCTGCCATTTTCACATTACTTACTTAGTAGACAAAAAAAACGTAGCACAAGATTTGGGTTTTATGAAAGGAGACTAACAGTAGCCTCGCGGGCCCTGATATTAAAGTGTACAAACAAGGGTTGAAAATGATTGTAGCAAATGGAATATACCAAGACGCAACTGGTTAAACCAGAGTCACTACAGTCAGAATGCATTTATTGTTTACATCCTTACAACTAAATCAACTGGATAATTAAATGTTCTATCTCTATTAAAATACCACTTTGGATATATTTATATGACAATGTTGTTTTTGGTTCTGTTCCCCCCCCCCCCAAGTGTTAATGATACAATGAAGTCATTTACTTCCTTTTCAATTGTATAAGGACCATACAAATTAGCCCGAAGAGGATTCTGAGGCATGGGAAAATGAGCAAGAACTATCACTTGGCTGAAAACTTTCCTTTAGATTTCTGTCATACCTTAATTTCATTTTTGACTGTGGAGAGTGAAGATTAGTTCTTGCTGCTTCACAGGACTTGGACAACGTATATTCGAAATCAGAGACATAGTCAAGAAGATTAATCTTGAATCTTCATTCGTTTCTCTTTTAATAATTTCAATGGTCCACGGAAAGTATGTCCAAAACCCAGTTCAAAAGGACTTAACCACAATGATTCGTGGACTGATTCCTTAACAACAAACAACAACAAATGAACACCCTCATCCCATTCCTTTGCTGTAACAAAGCAATATGATCCAATCATGTTCTTCAACGTTTGATGACATCTTTCCAAAGCCACTTGACTTACAGGATGGTACCCAGAAGATTTGATCTATCGGGTGCCTAATTCATGCACACTTTTAGACATAAAAATTTATCCTTGCTCACACTAGACAGATATGCGAAAGTCAACATGTGTGAAAAAACTAAACTTTACCAAAACGTTTAATACCTTGAATTCTAATATTCCTTTAAAGGTTTTGATCTTAGGGAAGGGTCCGACACATTATACAATAATTCTGTAAATGGCTTGTCAAAGGCGGAATGTGTTGCTGATGAACCTTGTGTATCTTCTGATTGGGTTTCCTATCATTTTACAAGTTTGACAATAACTACAGAGTTTAGAAACTCTTCCAGGCTAATCTTGTCGCAGTGGGTTTTTTCCTCAGGAGAATCTCTGTAGCAAATGTCATCATAGCTATAGAACCTGCTTAATGATAAGATCATTTACTGGTATACTGGTAATGTCTAGATACCTTTTAGCTTTGAAAGTTGTCCAATGAGCTTATGAATGTCCAAGGCACCGCCATAGAGTTTATGACGTTTGCAGACACTATAATCGCCAACAATGGCTTTGAATACAAACATCGTCAGAACAAGCATGCATATATATTTGACAAACATAAAAAATCTTGTCTGCGATCACATTCTGTGTCTAAGACAACAAACGGCTGTTTGTTACAGGTTTCCATAGAACCGCTTGAGACTAAACGAGTCCGATTATTCAACAGCATCATTATCTGGCTTGGTGACGATGGTAACCCAATGTGTTCTGACGCCGTCAAAATAGTTTGATGTTAAGAGTCCTTATCATTATCAAGTTCTTCTACGAGTTATATTTCGCCTGACTATGATACTGTAAAGGTCTTTGTTTTTCCACCAAGCTCCTCATCAAATTCGTATAGCGTTCTGTATTTGTCTTGACCCGCATTTAGCGTTACGTTGTTAAGCAGCATTTTCAAACACAAATTTGTCTTGCCGCAACCATTTGAACAAAATCTCATGTAATGACAATTCTGGAACAAAAATATGATGCCATGACAGTTTAATGTCTTTGAATCAGAGTTTATGATTCGCACTTTTATACAGCAAAATTTATATAATGAGTTTTTATACCGCTTTCGGCACGCTTCTTGGTTATGGCAGTAAAAGATGTAGTGTTTAATACTGAGCATAGGAACTTTATAGGGTGCTATTTGATGTGACGCAGCTTGCTCCGCCAAATAATGCGTCAGAAAAGTACATTATTATAATATTTGCCAGCTAAAATAGTTTTGGTTAGATTTTAATAATAATCCAGATAATGTTAACATAGATAAAATCTTGCAAAGCTATGTTTCAGTGGTCAGCATGCTAGCAGCACAATAGAAGTCAAAACTCGAAAAGTACGACATTGTCAAATATTTATGCAATGACAAAGACTCAAATTAGTTTGCAGAAAACTATGGAGGCATTGGCAAATGATCTCGTTGACGACTTGCATCCATATGTTGTTGACACGGTCAGCGACTCCAACAAATCAAGCGCAGGGTCATCAAAACGGTTGAAGATGATAAAGTAAGATCACAAAGCTGGCTGCAAGTGCATGGACTGACGTGTCAAAAATGAAAATTTCAGAAACAATCGATGCAGCACAAATTAAATCAGAAAACAGAAATTTAGTGAGGCATTTGGTTTGTATTTTGACAACGTAATTTTTCAAATGATAGTTCTGCCTGACAAAAAGATGCTGATGTTCATGACCAGCCGGAGCAACCTTAGGTAGATAGATTAGCTGTTGAGAGGCAAACAGAGTTACCACAGGAAGATGACATTCCAGAAGCCATCAGAAACACAGAATAAGCTTATTGCCACATCCTGAGAAAATTGTATTGCGATGGGTACAAAACCAACATTCTTTCAGTGGCCCTTGAACATATTCAAAAAATGACGCAAGAAAAGAAGCTAACCTCGTACCTCGTTGTTGCATTTTATGGCGAGATGAGAGAAATACCTGATTACTACTTCAAGAAAGTGTCCCATCAGCCATTGAAATGGGCTCATTTTATCTTGAGCACTTTTATAAAATAACACCCGCATAAGTATGTTTATGCTGATAAACAGCAATTTAGGCAGCAAGTTTTGAACCTGTTCTGCAAAAGACAATTGATGCATATTATCTTATTGTCCGATAACACCATAGGGTTGATGTATATACTAATGAGTAAGCAGCAGCAATTGCCCATCTTGAATCGCGATGTGATGGCAGAATATACATGATTAGAAAGCTTACGACGGTGGAAAAAATAACCAGGGCAACGTTGCTGGTACTATAGGAGCAGTAAGAATGACACGTTTCATACAAAATGCTTCTATGACTTGATGCAGGAAAAAAGAGCCAGGACTTTATTTTAGCATGGTATCAAAACTAAATCCATATGAGTAACATCAGTCAGATGACGTATAAATGAAAACAGAAACTAGCAGATGCATACTACATTTTTGACTCAGGAGCGTCTGCAAAATCTGTGTCCACTGACTGAATTTTGCTATCGAAATAGAAAGCATAGGGACTGATTTTAAGTCGATTCTTGTCTCAGAAATACATGTACATACTGGCTACCTCAATGAGCGAAAGCTTATAGCAGATCATATATAGGAACGTGGAGTCCCTCCAGAATCAAAGATATCCTTTCATCGCAGAACTATTCAACGTACCAGTCCAAACTTTTGTGAACAGCTGATGAGCACACTTGCCGTTGAACAACCGCAAGATGAGCCTTTCGCTCCGAGGACAATGAAATCATGGGCTAGTGTTATTGTATATAATACGTGATATCGTCGATTTCAGTCACATTAGCGACGACCTAAAACTAAAAGACCGTGAAAAACTCATGACTATCACAAACGGGCTTATTACTTCAAGAGATCTTACACACATTATTACCACATTATTTTTCTGTCTGCAGTTCAGTTTGTGTAGACGCCCATAGAAGTAGCTTCTACTGGCGTTATGTTTCTATTAACTGCTCCTGCCGGTGGAATTGCTGCGCAAGCCTGTTTAAAAGAAACTGAAGCCAAATATTCAGAACAAAAAGCTCATATGCAAATATGCCTACATTACATATATGACAGTCCTTAATTTGACCAAAGCTTGTGTTCGATGTTCTTGGATTCGTTTATAGTCAATGTTTTAAATGATTATAATGTATTGTTTTGCTTAAATGCTGATACAAGCTGTTTTATTCTTGAAACGGTGTTCTGAATAATTTTACAATAGCCTGGCTTGCGAGCTACATTATTGTAAATGACCTTAAATTCCGTCCGAGGCAAGACCATGACCAACATTTTGTCGGAATACTTACAGGTGATGGCGTCAATAGCTTCAGAAACATAGTTTGGTTGGCTTTCAAACGTCAACGATAATGGAGTCGTGTTCTCTGTGCAGGTCTTGTTTTCAGAAACGCGACTAAATCTGCTTCCGTAAATTCAGTCAGTGAAATTGTCATATAGAGGTCAGCATTGCAACCTCTTCGGGTGAGATGGGCATAGTAGCTGCTGGATTAGGAGTTGCAGCAATAACAACAGGAATTAATATTCTTCTGCCTTTTAGTGAGTTTGGTGCAACTTTACTTGGGTTTGTTGCAAATTATTTCAAGGAAAGGTCGGTTTATAACAAAATTATCAAATACACGACGAGATATTAAAGTCTTTGATTAGCAATTAAAACCGTATGGAGGATATGATGAAGCAATGGCCGAAAATGAAAGAAGATAATAAACATACTGAATGTCAAGACACTGGTGAGTTCAACATTCAATACCAAAATCTATTCTCTAAAATGAGATGGATAGTTTAGCAGCTCTATTAACAACTGGACTAGTAAAACATATTATCTTACCATGTGATCATTGAATGGTAATATTGCTTTCTATTTGCATATGAACAATTAATGCATACAAATCGTTAGAGATTTCCATTGGCTTTACTTTATCATAATGAGCTTGTGTTGGGTTTAATAATTAGAGAAATATACAAGCATATTCTGAATCAAAAGATAGTTTGATGCTTTCAGAACTAAATATTTTACATCGCTCAGATCCATAGCATCAAAATTATTCTAACCAATATTGTTATGTTTGATGTGTCTCTACCCGTTACAACAGTTCCAAAAAGATATCATCAACAGATTAATATCAGTATTAAAGATGACTCTGTCAAAGCAATAGACTTTACCAATATGTCTGTAACAAATGATTCACGTTAAGTAAATAGCGTTGACACAATTGGGATATATTATCATTTCTTAGAGAAATCGATTTAAAGTCAATGAAAATAGTAAATGAAGAACCATTTATGGGTTAAAAATAAACTTTGACTTCAACATGAGGAAATATCATATAACTGATTTAGGTAATCCAGTAAAATCACATGATCCAGTACAATCACATGATAATTTGGAGGATAATAATTTTAAAACTGTGTGGAGAACAACATGTAAAAAATAATATACCATCCTTTGGACACAGTGGTAAACAAAGCGCTACTCAAATCCAGGAATACACAAACTGATTGACAAAAACAGAAAAACGATTTCAGATTAACAGAACTTTAATATCATGTCTAACGTGTCCTGTTAAAGAACGAACAAGGGAAATGCATAACATGCAACGATATTTACGATCAAATGCCAAACTAAAAACAGACTTATAACAAAACGTTCAAGACATTTAAAAGGTAATTAATCATTTTAGCACCAGTATTACTAATATAAAATCAAGGTGGTTGCTAAGATTATTACTTGATCACGGGTGCAAAAGGATGCATGATTTAATGGAGATAATTGAAGATACAGGGGCCAGGCAAAGAAAGCAACATAAAAATTAATAAAAGCGCGAAAGAGCTATGAAAACGACTTAGGATTTATATACGACCGATTTAAACAACAAAATTTGAACAATATATGCTCAGACTTTAGCAAATCTCAAAATTGAGATTAGTGTTTAAGTAGAACAATCGAACACAGATATAAAAGAATATATAGAGAAGTGGATCATAATGTTACTTTGATACATAGTATTAATGGTAACATATATACCAGTATGAAACGAATGCTAGCTGATTTAAATGATACATAGTATTAATGGCAACATATATACTAAGATGAAACGAATGGTAACTGATTTAAATGATACATAGTATTAATGGCAATATATATATATATATATATATATATATATATATATATATATATATATATATATATATATATATATATATATATATATATATATACCAGGATGAAACGAATGCTTACTGATTTAAATAACTAAGAACAAATGTTTATAACAGACACATGTGCACTCACAATTTAAGTACATTAAAAGGTTATCGCTTTAAGAGGAAGAAAGGGTACATCTAAATCCGACAGAAACGAAACCATATAGATATTCCAAACTGAATTAAACACGAAATTAGGAGTGAATGATATTTCGTTGCTGGATTTAATTAAAATACTAAAAGATGAAATCGATAATAATAAAACGTTGCTTGAAGAACCAAACTAATGCTGGGATGTGAATTGATTTCAGAATTTCATACCGCACAAAGTCAAGATTATCCAGGTGGGTTTCATGTTTGAATTGTAGAGAAACAATTGTCAAAATCGGACATCGTATGTACCATATAACGTGGAAAACACAGTTAGTTCTGATCCAAAATTAGCTGACTTTTCTTAAAATAGCTACACTAGTTCAGTTATACTGTTGTATCGTAGTTGTTATAGAGATCCTAAAATTTGATTTTCTGAAATTTTAATTCTGAAATTACACCTCAAATATTAGCTGCTATTCCTGGATTTGTATTATATGCAATGTGTGACTGCATGAATAAACAAACAAAATCAGGTTTATATGTGATTTTTTTTTTATCAATATGTGTTGCGAAATAATTTAGTTTCCTTGTTTATCAGTTCTACATCTGATGGCGGTTAAAGATTCAACATGTTGTTTAAACAATAAAGCTACAACAAAAATAATTTAATTTATATCATTTTAAAGATTTACAGATATACTATCGAGAAAAAAAATTGTTTTGATCTGGGGGTTGGGTTAAAACTGACAAATCCTAAGTAATTTTTGCAATGGGTAAAATAAAAACTAGGAGTAGTATAAAATTTGATACAATAAATAGAATAACTATAACAATAATACTACATGAAAGAGCAAAACGCCAGCGGTCTAGTATTTGTAGGTAGTAATTTTTTCTATTCAAATTATTTTGTTCTGGTGGAGTACATGAAGAAGGAATTGGAAAAGCCTAGACAACCAAAACTTGGCGATTTTTACCAGCATTCTAATGTGCAAATAAAATATTGGTATATTTATTTATTACCACTGCAATGGGTGTTAGTGTTTATGTTGGTTGTACGTTTCATGATATCATAGTTTTTAAATAAGAACGAAGACAAAATATAGAATATTCATAACTCATCACACACAAGAGATCCTACCACAATGTATTAAACTTTTTAATCCAGTACATAATTATATTACACATACAACCACAACGTATTAAACTTTTTAATCCAGTACATAATTATATTACACATACTACCACAATGTATTAAACTTTTTAACCCAGTACATAATTATATTACACATACTACCACAATTTATTAAACTTTCTAATCCAGTACATAATTATATTACACATACTCCCAGTATTGTTAAACCTTTTCATCGAATACATAATTATATTTCACATACTCCCAGTAGTGTTAAACCTGGATAAACAATGCAAGAGATAATACCGCTGTTGGAACCCAATGGTATGATTGTTCAGGTAGTTTTTGACATCGTTTGATGCAAACTTGAAAAGTGATACCAGCAAAACAGTGGCTAACAATTCAGCAAAACAGTGACTAATAATGTAGGGAGAATTTAGGTAAAACACGTCAGCATTTCTTTTGATGATGATGATCTTTTCAAATTAAATGACGGCAACATTTTCATGACGTTTAAAAAAACACGATTATCAGCATCTGTTTGAACAAAACTGGATTGAACTTTGTATGTGAAGTATGCACAAAACATTGATATAGAAGCAATACAATTAACATTATACATGAAAAGAAATCTCAGATACCACTTTCAGGTACGGACAAGTCTTTATCCGCTACACCCTTTTGATTTTCTCGGGATTTTAGAAATACAATTACATTAGCAAAACCTTAATAAGTAGGAGAAAGTGGTAACGCTCATTATGAACTGGACATTATTTATCTCTAGTACGACACAATTACTATGGATTCAATGACTCAATCCAGTAATGATAAATTCAGAAATGGAATCGCCTTCTTCACTAGCGAGAGATTTATTGATGTAGCGGCTAATAAAATTTTAGAAACGTAATACTTGATCCATCACGAATGAGTTTAAAAGTAGTTGACATATTATATAAGAAAGACATACAAACTGATCCAGAAAGTCTTAAATACAGAGATATAAAGACCAAAGTAGTGTAGAAGGTATACCTATCATGTTCTATTCTCACGGCTAATAACTAATGCAACAATTTACAGAAACAATAAAGTATTTCTTTGGCAAGTAACAGAAACACACCCAAATTAGCAGTGTGTGTGTGTGTGTGTGTGTGTGTGTGTGTGAAAATTTGTTTACAGACTAGCGTTTGTTTATAACTTGATTTGAGAAGTACGCAAGGTATCGGATATAGATAAATAGAAAACCAAACTTATAAGCATAAACAATATTCATTTACTTTGTTTCAGATGCATTAACGAATGTTCAAAACAACCAAATGAACTCTATAATGCTTCAATTAAATATGAACAAGATAAAACATGGATGAGTTATATTTAAAGTTGCATGAATTCAGTGGTAGTAGTTTTTTATGAATGTGATAGATATGTGGTGATTTACGTTCAGATATATAAAGCATTTACCATCAAACAGACATCATAAATGAAACGTCAACCAATTAATATGGAAGTAAATTCTACCCTAATACTTAATATATTTCAAGTCACCAATACTCTGTCTCTAATGGATGATTTTGCCGACTTAGATGAAGCTTTAAAAACAGGAAACCGGTCTAACCAGGTTAGCATTTAGTGTTATACGCTATGAAATATCAGTTCGGGAAATTTTAGATAAATATAATGCAATCGTTTGTGACGTCCAACAATGTATTAGTTCTTTTTTTGTTATATTTTATTGTAGAGACAAAAAGGTTACCCAGTGTGTTTTTTATATCAAAATTATTCGATGCCAGATGCAATGAAAAAGAAATTTTAGTAAAGTGGAAACAATGTAAAGGTACAAAGCTGTTTGCTCTGTTTGAGAACCCATTTAATTACAGAGCTGAATAATTAAATAAATAATGACCATATGGTAAAATGTATACTTTATTATTAACTAAATATTTCTTGTCGTTATGCAATAATTACACTACCTCGTTTACATAAGAGATATGCAGGCTGGTATGATCTTTAAATTTCCAAATAATGTATACCTTGATTAAATAAACAATATTTACACATACCGAAGTAATTTATATTTCGATTAAACAAACAATAATTACACAAAATCAGGTAATTTACACCTTGATTAAACAAACAATACTTATACTTAATTTCCAGTTCCCCTAGTTCTAAATGAATACATTTTGCTTCTAAAACCACAAAATTCTTGAAAAGTTGTACCGTTATTGTGCTAATGTCATGTTGTACATGTTATTTTACTTGTAATCTTTGTTCTTCTTCACATTTTTGACGAAAATGTATATGTCATAAATGATGTAATGTTATGGCCATATTTTTCTTTTGAAGCTTGTTCTGGTAAAGGGTCCCGAGTGGCTGAATGGTCTAAAGCTCTCACCGTTACGGATCACTGCCATCTCACCTCTGTCTGCGTGAGTTCGAGTCTCGGGCTCGGCCAATGTGGGTATGTGAGAAAGCTTGCCGGTAGCCTATCGTGGGTTGGTGGTTCTTTCCAGGGTTTTCCCGGGATCTTCCTCCACCATTTATACTGGCCGCCATGCATAGCCTACTTTGTGCTGAAAAATGGGGTTAAATCCTACAACAACAACAACAACAACAACGTTCTGGTAAAAGTCACGCACCAACAATTTTGATAACTCTGTCACTAAATCCTACGTTAATCTGGTATTTTAAGTATTCTTACTTACGAAACCACATCCTCATCTATTCGATTATAGTTAGTCTTGATAAAACGATAAGTCTTTTTTATATTTGTTGTCGTTGCTTTGTTATTTACGTTATGTGAGGATATTTAGGGGTTTGTTGTGGTGGACTCCATCAGAACATATTGTTATGGATCACCTACATTTAAATTGTTGGCGTGTTTTCAAAGTACAGAATTATTCGTTTGTTTATTTTGTTATCATTGGTTTCTTTCTGTCTTAAATTTACATTTCATTGAATGTATGGCTCAAATCAATGGTTTCAGGTCTTGTGAGGTAATGTGATGAGACAATTAGAGGTTAAATCGGATACCAAATTTTATATGTCTGTGTGCAGAGCTAAATGACCATACATGTGTGCGTGTGTGTGTGTGTGTGTGTGAGAGAGAGAGAGAGAGAGAGAGAGAGAGTTTACTGTGAAACTGTTCAAACTTCGAAATTTGGCTATAGTTTTGTGCTAGCAAAAAGAGTCTAACACTGCCGCAAAAAATATATATCATAGTATTCAAACATCCATGTTTATGCATCGTCGCAAGTCGCGAGGTCAAAATCCGCTACGATTTATTTTCAGCCGTGGCTTCTTGAGATAATATTTTCTCATTATCAGTTATTGCAAGGGCAAGTAAAATTTTCTCAGAAGGTTGTCTAAACACAACCTTTCATACCTACTGTGTGAGCAAATCATATTTACTCTTCCAAACGTATTCTCCTAGCAATTGGTAAGAAATCACATCCTTTGATGTTTAAGAGCTTATTGCACTGGCTAGTTTATAACATACTTTTAGATATTAATATTCATGAGAGACCATGAAATCTTTTTGCAGGCAAACCATGAGTGAGAAAAGAACACAGCTGATGCTCGCCAGTGGATTGCGATGATGATGTTATGTATAATTTTATTGTGATTTACTTTTGTCCATAATTGAGGGTAGGAGTTGGGCCTAACCGACTAATGTCGTTTTTTCGTAAATAATATATTATATAGCTAATTTTTGTCTATGATGCACTTGGCTCTGAAGTTGAGTAGTATGCGGTTAAGTCACTTCCCTACATCCTGGTTCTTCTCCTGAATCTAGCATTTACAGCCAATGTCGATCCTCGTTTTTTTCTTTTTTCTTCTTCCTTCTGGTGTTTCTTTCCCACGAAAGATCTATGTGCGCCTGTACCTGCTGTGTGGAGAGTACTTGGTATGAGATGTGACATCTTGTGGTAAAATCGGCTTTAAATAGAAAAGAATTAATAGATAACCGATCGCGATAGGGTGATACGCCAATAGTAATCAGAAAGAGTGATGACGCCCAGAATTCATACTTACTTTACCTGATGTAGGAATGTTTCAAAGAAAATATTTATACATGTCGATCCGCATCTTCCGGTGGGACGTTTAAAATAGTTATCCGATATGTTCGTAGATTTTATAGAAGGAAGTTGTTTACGTTATGTCTTAACATACTAGCATTCTTTCTAAAAGCATGGTGGTGATGCTTTGTTTTTGTTTTTGAATTTTCCGTTGGTTTATTTATTTTGTTTAATTTTTGTTTCTGATTATATATGTTCTGATGTATGTTATGATGAAACGTAAGCAGCATTTTATTTATTGATCTATGACTTAGACGCATTAAATCTTAATTCTGGCACTTCGCATATTCTGCAATCCTTTCAGTCAGATTAAAATCAAATTTCCACAGTAATAGTGGGCACCAATAAGATGTCATATTCTGCTGACCTTGTCGTTCTCCAATCAAATTACAAATTTCAGATTGATGAAAGTGACACAAGCCATTCAGAACATATCGTTACTAGAGGTAAATCTCCCAAAGGATACTACAAAATAAGTGGACTGGAAATTCCAAAGGTCACCAGAACATAAACTTGTATCCGTATCTGTCAGACCAGGGCCGGATTAAGACCTTCGTTTTCCTAAGCTCTTAAAATATCATGATGCCCCCACTTTCTACAAAATGTGAAACTCAAAGAAAAACAAAACAATATTAAAAGCTAAAAAGGTGGGAAAATACCATTGTTGCCATCATTCCAAATCAAAATACTCGTAAATGCAGATCGAAACGGGCACATACAGTTCATTCAATTTTATTATCAGTAATCAATTTGAATTTTTTTTTTCTTGTGTCCGTGTTGGGCTGGTGCCTTAAGCACGTGCTTAGTGTGCTTAATCATCTTCGCTAGCCAAGGTTCCGGTATGATAACCCTATGTACACATTGGCGTATCGAACAGATACATTGCTGCTTTGTCCTAATGACATCTATTGGATTTCATAAGTTGCCTAAATTAGTATGTAATGACAACTAACCAACAGCGTGGTACATTGTACATAGGCCGAAAATGGTAGAGGCAATTGACTTGAAAAGGATACTTTGAAAGTTTAACTTTGAAAGTATGACTATGTACCAGAGTGAAGCCATTACAGGTCCTATAGAGTAAAAGGTATTTGTGCAAACACTGACCGACAGTGGAAAATTGCCCATTTATCAGTCCATTCAAGTTGTGTGCTGCCCCTGTCTCGATCATGTAGGAATAGTGCTCAAATTTGAACAACTTAATTTTGATTGGATGTGGTGGCTTGAAGCCGCATCCAATGAAATTTACAGACCCGAAGCACAGAAATATCTGCTCGATACGCCAAGGTGTAGATAGGGTTATTACTTCAGAACCTAGGCTAGCGAAGATGATGCTTAATGTGTAATCCGGCACTGAGTCCTGATCTCCACGTATGGATAATGATATCTATTTTCAATAAGACTGCAATTCTTTGATGTATTTATCTTGGTTTGAAAATCTGAAGGCAAGCAAAAATCACACTAGAAAGCAAACAGGAAACACTGCGAAAATGTATGCAGTTATTTTGAGAAAGAAAAATTATTCATAAATGTAGATTGCACCCCTGCTTTTCTTCCATATCTAATGGCTGGCCATTAACAATGCATCCTACACATGTTATATATCTGTATGTGATTCATAATACTTATATCAGTCACTCTGCACCATCTCCGTCATAAAGCTTCTCTGGCGATTTACTATCTCATTTTGGATAGTATCCCTATACCTACACCTATCCGTTCAGAGGACGCGTCTGTATGGACCCAGAACACAATTAATTTTACTATATATTCTCTACATTTGTTTCTCAGTACTGAACTTTCCACTGTATCACAATCAATACAAATCATATGTTAATCTAAAATACCTCCAAAGATGACTTCACGGTGAAGTTCTTGTCATAGGTTCACCGGCATTTTTTGAGAGACTGGACTGTAAACAAACCAGCGTGCAATGGAACACAGATTTCACTGCCGGATCATCACCAGGACCTTATTACTCACTGTACACTGTCGCCGAAACACACACAGACAACAACGCCATAAATTCATATTCTAAAGAATGAACAATTGCCATTAAATCCATACCAAGAATGCCTAAATCAAATTCTTCTATCACCACCAAACGGAGACGGGAAAAAATGTTCTAAAAATAGACTGGGACTACATTCGTGGGTACTGAACCGGAACTATTAATTTTGATCTGATTCCGTGAAGAGTAACAAAATAGTTCGACACTTGACCCCATTACTTTATTTTCATGACTTTTTAAGGTCAATCTAATATACGTTTTGATTGCACTTTAAAGTAGTAAATTCCTCTAAAAACTGTGTAACTTGTACTTTTGCAGAACGAAAACTTGCATTTTGTTTTCAAATCGTCACCGGAGCTTATAAAGATTGTTGTATCAGTAACAGTTGCATTTAACAAATCTTTAGCGGGAGATAACCCATGTTTGAGTATTGCTCTTACATATATCTCTGGATGTAAACTTGCAAGACACGACCCTGCTTGATTAGCCAAAATAGGTGGTTATTTATTACTGTCAAGGACCAATTTATATGACTGACACATATCTATGACCTGAAGACCAATATCACGTTGTGTATAATTCCAATACACTGGATAGACCTAAGGTATGGTATGTGTCAGCAAGTGTAATAATTGAGAGATAAAAGTGTCTTCTAGTACTCAGTAAACACCTCTGCGCGTACTAACCGAGATTTATGACAAATTGATGGGCGACCACCTTACAGTACTGCGCTGTGTAGTTGTAGTTGTAGTTGTAGTAGGAGGAGGGGGATATAAATGCTAAATTCAAAGGAATTTATGAAACGAATTGAAAATTTGAATCTTTTGACTCGTCGAACAAAGGATTCAATTTTTTCAAGCTCTTTTATTTTCATTTCAAATGAACGCAAACTTCATTGTATCGCATGGCGAATATAGAGCCGTAATTAATCTTACATGACTGATGTAGCGTTCGATACAGATGTTCAATTTGTGATTCTGCATCGCACACCTAACATTTCAGTATCGCGTTTGCAGCCTGGAACTACTTCTACAACTTAACTATTCAATAACAGTCCACTTCTAAAATATCGGGAATGATTTTATTGCTGTACATTTTAAATGATTCTAAACGTGTCACGTTTGTAGTTTACGAAATGCAGTCATACTGGGAGAAAATTGCCGCTTGCGATAATGGGAGAAAACCGTAAGTAGTGACGAGTAGCTGATGAGCATTTCCGTGCATCTACCGCCGAGAAATTATTATTTGTTTATTACCGTCAAAGAACAATTTATGTGACTGGCATGTGTCTATAACCTGTAAACCAATATCATGTTGTATATGATCCCAATAGATTGAGGTAGACAACAGAACAACAATATTTTGGACAGAAATTTGGACATTGTGTGTGTGTGTGTGTGTGTGTGTGTGTGTGTGAGAGAGAGAGAGAGAGAGAGAGGGAGTTGTTTGGGGTTTAACTCTACTCTCAGCGCAAGATAGGTTATACATGGCAGCCTGTATAACTGGTGGAGGAAGAACCCGGGAAAACCCTTGTAAGAACCACAAACCAACGGGAAGCTATAGGCAGCTTTCTCCCATACCAACATTAGCCGAGGCCGAGACTCAAACCCACGCGAACAGAAGTGAGACAGGGCTAGCAGGATCGGTAAAGGCGAGCGCTTTAGACCACTCGCCCACCAGTAGCTCGAGAAAGAGAAACACCAAGCACTTTGCAGCTAAATTTTTTATTGAAAGTTTTAAAAATCCAGACAAATTAAGAAAGACTTATGAAGTCATGTCAAGACACAATATATGGTTGGAAATTTCCCCACGTTTGGAGAAAACTTCAACCCATCTTAAATTTCCAGGAGACATTCCACAATGTAAAATGGAAACAATGTAAAGGTACAAAGCTGTTTGCTCTGTTTGAGAACCCATTTAATTACAGAGCTGAATAATTAAATAAATAATGACCATATGGTAAAATGTATACTTTATTATTAACTAAATATTTCTTATCGTTATGCAATAATTACACTACCTCGTTTACATAAGAGATATGCAGGCTGGTATGATCTTTAAATTTCCAAATAATGTATACCTTGATTAAATAAACAATATTTACACATACCGAAGTAATTTATATTTCGATTAAACAAACAATAATTACACAAAATCAGGTAATTTACACCTTGATTAAACAAACAATACTTATACTTAATTTCCAGTTCCCCTAGTTCTAAATGAATACATTTTGCTTCTAAAACCACAAAATTCTTGAAAAGTTGTACCGTTATTGTGCTAATGTCATGTTGTACATGTTATTTTACTTGTAATCTTTGTTCTTCTTCACATTTTTGACGAAAATGTATATGTCATAAATGATGTAATGTTATGGCCATATTTTTCTTTTGAAGCTTGTTCTGGTAAAGGGTCCCGAGTGGCTGAGTGGTCTAAAGCGCTCACCGTTACGGATCACTGCCATCTCACTTCTGTCTGCGTGAGTTCGAGTCTCGGGCTCGGCCAATGTGGGTATGTGAGAAAGCTTGCCGGTAGCCTATCGTGGGTTGGTGGTTCTTTCCAGGGTTTTCCCGGGATCTTCCTCCACCATTTATACTGGCCGCCATGTATAGCCTACTTTGTGCTGAAAAATGGGGTTAAATCCTACAACAACAACAACAACAACAACGTTCTGGTAAAAGTCACGCATCAACAATTTTGATAACTCTGTCACTAAATCCTACGTTAATCTGGTATTTTAAGTATTCTTACTTACGAAACCACATTCTCATCTATTCGATTATAGTTAGTCTTGATAAAACGATAAGTCTTTTTTATATTTGTTGTCGTTGCTTTGTTATTTACGTTATGTGAGGATATTTAGGGGTTTGTTGTGGTGGACTCCATCAGAACATATTGTTATGGATCACCTACATTTAAATTGTTGGCGTGTTTTCAAAGTACAGAATTATTCGTTTGTTTATTTTGTTATCATTGGTTTCTTTCTGTCTTAAATTTACATTTCATTGAATGTATGGCTCAAATCAATGGTTTCAGGTCTTGTGAGGTAATGTGATGAGACAATTAGAGGTTAAATCGGATACCAAATTTTATATGTCTGTGTGCAGAGCTAAATGACCATACATGTGTGCGTGTGTGTGTGTGTGTGTGTGAGAGAGAGAGAGAGAGAGAGAGAGAGAGTTTACTGTGAAACTGTTCAAACTTCGAAATTTGGCTATAGTTTTGTGCTAGCAAAAAGAGTCTAACACTGCCGCAAAAAATATATATCATAGTATTCAAACATCCATGTTTATGCATCGTCGCAAGTCGCGAGGTCAAAATCCGCTACGATTTATTTTCAGCCGTGGCTTCTTGAGATAATATTTTCTCATTATCAGTTATTGCAAGGGCAAGTAAAATTTTCTCAGAAGGTTGTCTAAACACAACCTTTCATACCTACTGTGTGAGCAAATCATATTTACTCTTCCAAACGTATTCTCCTAGCAATTGGTAAGAAATCACATCCTTTGATGTTTAAGAGCTTATTGCACTGGCTAGTTTATAACATACTTTTAGATATTAATATTCATGAGAGACCATGAAATCTTTTTGCAGGCAAACCATGAGTGAGAAAAGAACACAGCTGATGCTCGCCAGTGGATTGCGATGATGATGTTATGTATAATTTTATTGTGATTTACTTTTGTCCATAATTGAGGGTAGGAGTTGGGCCTAACCGACTAATGTCGTTTTTTCGTAAATAATATATTATATAGCTAATTTTTGTCTATGATGCACTTGGCTCTGAAGTTGAGTAGTATGCGGTTAAGTCACTTCCCTACATCCTGGTTCTTCTCCTGAATCTAGCATTTACAGCCAATGTCGATCCTCGTTTTTTTCTTTTTTCTTCTTCCTTCTGGTGTTTCTTTCCCACGAAAGATCTATGTGCGCCTGTACCTGCTGTGTGGAGAGTACTTGGTATGAGATGTGACATCTTGTGGTAAAATCGGCTTTAAATAGAAAAGAATTAATAGATAACCGATCGCGATAGGGTGATACGCCAATAGTAATCAGAAAGAGTGATGACGCCCAGAATTCATACTTACTTTACTTGATGTAGCAATGTTTCAAAGAAAATATTTATACATGTCGATCCGCATCTTCCGGTGGGACGTTTAAAATAGTTATCCGATATGTTCGTAGATTTTATAGAAGGAAGTTGTTTACGTTATGTCTTAACATACTAGCATTCTTTCTAAAAGCATGGTGGTGATGCTTTGTTTTTGTTTTTGAATTTTCCGTTGGTTTATTTATTTTGTTTAATTTTTGTTTCTGATTATATATGTTCTGATGTATGTTATGATGAAACGTAAGCAGCATTTTATTTATTCATCTATGACTTATACGCATTAAATCTTAATTCCGAAGATGATGCTTAATGTGTAATGCAGCACTGCGTCCTGATCTCCACGTATGGATAATGATATCTATTTTTAATAAGACTGCAATTCTTTGATGTATTTATCTTGGTTTGAAAATCTGAAGGCAAGCAAAAATCACACTAGAAAGCAAACAGGAAACACTGCGAAAATGTATGCAGTTATTTTGAGAAAGAAAAATTATTCATAAATGTAGATTGCACCCCTGCTTTTCTTCCATATCTAATGGCTGGCCATTAACAATGCATCCTACACATGTTATATATCTGTATGTGATTCATAATACTTATATCAGTCACTCTGCACCATCTCCGTCATAAAGCTTCTCTGGCGATTTACTATCTCATTTTGGATAGTATCCCTATACCTACACCTATCCGTTTAGAGGACGCGTCTGTATGGACCCAGAACACAATTAATTTTACTATATATTCTCTACATTTGTTTCTCAGTACTGAACTTTCCACTGTATCACAATCAATACAAATCATATGTTAATCTAAAATACCTCCAAAGATGACTTCACGGTGAAGTTCTTGTCATAGGTTCACCGGCATTTTTTGAGAGACTGGACTGTAAACAAACCAGCGTGCAATGGAACACAGATTTCACTGCCGGATCATCACCAGGACCTTATTACTCACTGTACACTGTCGCCGAAACACACACAGACAACAACGCCATAAATTCATATTCTAAAGAATGAACAATTGCCATTAAATCCATACCAAGAATGCCTAAATCAAATTCTTCTATCACCACCAAACGGAGACGGGAAAAAATGTTCTAAAAATAGACTGGGACTACATTCGTGGGTACTGAACCGGAACTATTAATTTTGATCTGATTCCGTGAAGAGTAACAAAATAGTTCGACACTTGACCCCATTACTTTATTTTCATGACTTTTTAAGGTCAATCTAATATACGTTTTGATTGCACTTTAAAGTAGTAAATTCCTCTAAAAACTGTGTAACTTGTACTTTTGCAGAACGAAAACTTGCATTTTGTTTTCAAATCGTCACCGGAGCTTATAAAGATTGTTGTATCAGTAACAGTTGCATTTAACAAATCTTTAGCGGGAGATAACCCATGTTTGAGTATTGCTCTTACATATATCTCTGGATGTAAACTTGCAAGACACGACCCTGCTTGATTAGCCAAAATAGGTGGTTATTTATTACTGTCAAGGACCAATTTATATGACTGACACATATCTATGACCTGAAGACCAATATCACGTTGTGTATAATTCCAATACACTGGATAGACCTAAGGTATGGTATGTGTCAGCAAGTGTAATAATTGAGAGATAAAAGTGTCTTCTAGTACTCAGTAAACACCTCTGCGCGTACTAACCGAGATTTATGACAAATTGATGGGCGACCACCTTACAGTACTGCGCTGTGTAGTTGTAGTTGTAGTTGTAGTAGGAGGAGGGGGATATAAATGCTAAATTCAAAGGAATTTATGAAACGAATTGAAAATTTGAATCTTTTGACTCGTCGAACAAAGGATTCAATTTTTTCAAGCTCTTTTATTTTCATTTCAAATGAACGCAAACTTCATTGTATCGAATGGCGAATATAGAGCCGTAATTAATCTTACATGACTGATGTAACGTTCGATACAGATGTTCAATTTGTGATTCTGCATCGCACACCTAACATTTCAGTATCGCGTTTGCAGCCTGGAACTACTTCTACAACTTAACTATTCAATAACAGTCCACTTCTAAAATATCGGGAATGATTTTATTGCTGTACATTTTAAATGATTCTAAACGTGTCACGTTTGTAGTTTACGAAATGCAGTCATACTGGGAGAAAATTGCCGCTTGCGATAATGGGAGAAAACCGTAAGTAGTGACGAGTAGCTGATGAGCATTTCCGTGCATCTACCGCCGAGAAATTATTATTTGTTTATTACCGTCAAAGAACAATTTATGTGACTGGCATGTGTCTATAACCTGTAAACCAATATCATGTTGTATATGATCCCAATAGATTGAGGTAGACAACAGAACAACAATATTTTGGACAGAAATTTGGACATTGTGTGTGTGTGTGTGTGTGTGTGTGTGTGTGTGAGAGAGAGAGAGAGAGAGAGAGGGAGTTGTTTGGGGTTTAACTCTACTCTCAGCGCAAGATAGGTTATACATGGCAGCCTGTATAACTGGTGGAGGAAGAACCCGGGAAAACCCTTGTAAGAACCACAAACCAACGGGAAGCTATAGGCAGCTTTCTCCCATACCAACATTAGCCGAGGCCGAGACTCAAACCCACGCGAACAGAAGTGAGACAGGGCTAGCAGGATCGGTAAAGGCGAGCGCTTTAGACTACTCGCCCACCAGTAGCTCGAGAAAGAGAAACACCAAGTACTTTGCAGCTAAATTTTTTATTGAAAGTTTTAAAAATCCAGACAAACTAAGAAAGACTTAAGAAGTCATGTCAAGACCCAATACATGGTTGGAAATTTCCCCACGTTTGGAGAAAACTTTAACCCATCTTAAATTTCCAGGAGACATTCCACAATGTAAATCATCTACAATACCAGACTTAACCCAAAATTTGCAACACGAAGGTAGACGTATGACAGGGTGCAGCGGCTGTTTTTATTGTGACACAAATTTAGAAGAATTTCATCTTGTTACAATATTGCCGGGACTTTTTCATCACAAGGGCACATTGTGAAAAATGTAAGATTGTTTACATTTTAAGTTCTTGCGACTTTTCAAGTAGAAAAAAGAGAAGAAAATGGAACTATATTGTCTGGAATTTTCCTGTTAAAAATAGCAAAATGAATATTAAAACTCGAGTCCGCGTGTTATAAAGAGACCGAATCTTCGATTTCTTAACAATAAATGCTTAAATTTTTATCACTTCAAGTACAACGCATCAATAATTTCTTGTACTAAATGAGAACATAAAAACAGAGACCTTAAAAGTACTATCTGTATAGAATTGAATGTATTTAATTAACGTTAGTCTGTGAATTGTGCCCTTAAATTTGCCCGGAATGAACATGTCTATTAAGTAAGTTGAGTGTAATAGAAAGGGTCGCTGACTGGTCCATAACATGTTCCAGTATTATGTAAGGAAAAATCCACTTGTTTGTGACTGCAGATCAAATCCAACCATATGCCCCATCTGCTCTTTCAAAAATTCAATACATGGGCATTTTTCAGACGATTGTACAATATCTTTCATAAAATGCAAAATGCCTGATTCGTTTTTCTTTAAGTATCGATTAAAATATTTGAAAAGAATGTGCGAATAAAAAGGGGATATGTACGGCCTCGACATATACACCGTATGAAATTTTCTTTCCGCCCACTCGGAGGAAAACACATAAGTAGTGTTGCCTATTTCATGAAATGACTTTCAAGTGAAATAGAATGCTGTGGTCACCTTTTCCTTATGTGACGTCGTAAGTGACGTCATGAGGGTTACTATAAGTGAATCATATACATAAATATGAGACTGGTTTACAAACTTCAATAACTCGATGGTCATTTGATAACGTGAAAGTTTGAATTCATGAACAACCTGTAATGTTTATCAGCTTGAAATCTTTGATTTCCTTATCAACCAATATATTAGGATGTGAAAGTAATAATAAAAAAAAATTTAAAAGAATAAACTAGTGCCGTATATCTAAACACTAACCGCGGTTACATGTAAGCGTATTTACATTAATTTTACAATTGCATATATATATAGGATCTCATAGCATAAACTTTTTCCCCATAATAATACCATGGAATAAAAGGGCTGTCTATTGTGTAAGCTTATACTCAACTTGTAACACCTATTCGCAGAAACTGATACATTATACCAACCATAATGCATGAATAGATGTGAATCAATATTAGTCTTCAGAAATCAAGGCATAATGCAAAGGGGTTGCATTTGTTTAAGCTTATTTTCTTTCTTTCTTATTTTTCCACTTGAAGGTCAGTTTTACTGTCATGTAGTAATCTCTTTGTATGTTAATGCCATATAGGCCTGCCTGGATCCACGCGTAGTTATTGCAGCGTTGGGCTATTTTGACTTTATGAGACATGACTAACCGTGAGAAACTTAGATGCATGTTTTTCGCTAACGTTATTCCCATCATTTCGAAATGGAGAGAGATCGATCGAAATGGAGAGAGAGAGAGAGAGAGAGAGAGAGAGAGATGGTGTGTGTGTGTGTGTGTGTGTGTGTGTGTGTGTGTTTTACGTATAAATTAATATTTAATATATTCATTTAATTTGATACCCTCCGTTCTACAAAATATACATAATTCAAAAGGACGATTATGTAAATACACCATTTTCATGCTCGACCAACCTTGATATTCCCATTGATGTAAATAGCTGTCGCAGGTCTTGATGTTGAACAAGACCGATATTGTTCATTTTTACGATTTGCAAGAATACAGGACAATCGATATGTGCATATCATGTGTGTATTTAATGAGTGCTGACATTACAATGAATTGTCTGTTTTAAAAGCTGCCTCAATTTGTCAACAAAGGCCACCGATTAGTGTTATCATTTCCTACCTATAATATATGCCTCCGGACGGTGTAATTTGGCGGATATCGGTATGCTTGCGCATGTATACTAATTCATTAGGCAAAATTGGTATTGATCGAGCCGTCATTACTCATTAGTGGCCTTTTGTATACACGACTAGGCTGGTACAAACGCAGTGTTAGGCCAGAGGCTTTGTTGTATAAGCATTATTATCTCCATCTTACACTGGCTGTCACTGATGCAGAGTATTTTTTTTTATCCAGCCATTCTCTTATTTTTTTTTTTTGGGGGGGGGGGGCTCAGTAAAATGCAAATTATACTAATCGCCAACATCTGTACAGTGTAATTTCTCTTTCATTTCCTTAAATTATATTACGACTGTTTAAACTGCTTTGTACAACGGCACCATCATCAGTGTCAGCATCATCGCCGTCGTCATCAAGCCGTCAACCAATCGACCAAACAAATGAATCATATAAAAAGTTACATGCGAAGGGTATATATCCCTAACCCTGGATT